>VUQG01043860.1:263462-277248 GCA_015106755.1 Etia nguti | reverse complement strand
CTGCAGGATGACAATGAAAGTAGACTGAAGCATTTTCCACTTTGCAATTTTTAACTGCCCCCTCTCAGTTACTTTATTCAGCACACAAGCCTGGACTCAGTATTGCAATATTACAATTATGTGTATTAAAAAATACAGTACAAGCACAACTTTATAAATGTGGCAAGTCCATATTTATCCATATCTATTTTTTACCATATCTGTAAGAATACTTATTCTTATATTTATCAGTAGTCATCTAGAAAATGGAGACCATCTTATGTCTAATGGACTTGAAATATTGAAATTGTGCAAATGTTGTTAGTGCCATGCTTAGTGGAAGTAAACAATTTTTAGTAAATATATATGTATATATATATGTGTGTGTGTGTGTGTGTGTGTTTGAAGATTGCTCATTACAATCTAACAAAGAGCACAATCTAAAATAACAGCCAGCCTGGCCTTCTAAGCCACCAGACAGTGGAGGTAGACAGAGTCCAATGACAAGCTTGTAGTCAGTAAATACTACAATAGATCGTAGTTGGTCTAAATCCTGTAACATAACCAACCGGTTTCGGTCTTACTTTTAAAAAAGAGTAGGTTCACAAAGCCAGCACAGGAACAAAACAAGGACATGTTGGAACAAAGATTAGACTGTTCAATGCCGTGACCTCTCTTTGCTAATGTGACAAAACCAGTCCACTATTCACTATTTGAAAGACGATCTCCAGTACTTAGGACAGATTGGTTAACCACAACCCCTCTAAATAAAGCTATAATTTAAATAATGCGTCGTCATATAATGGTCCTTAGAGGTGCAAAGCCAAACGTGCTGGACTAAACTTTGGACTTAAGATTAAGTCTTGTAAGACGTCTTACAGATCGGGTGCGCTGATCAAGTAGGAAAGATGAGATGCGATGTTGCCATGCGGCCATCAGGAGGGGCTGAAACAAAGCAAGAGGCAGCATGCTGTATTCACCACGAGCCTTACGGTCCCGAGAGTACTTAGTGGAATTATTTGCTCAAAGTAGGCTTTTAAAGGGAGATTATTTCTAAAGCAAACAGTCAAACCCTTTTAATTATATTGAAATAATTTATTGTGACTTCTATGGCAAAAAAATAATCTTATTTTCACTCCGTTTGTACGCTTCAAGCATTCACACTATCCATCGGAACTGGTAAATATAGAGATTTATTTTGCAATTAGACCAAATCTTTCGAAACTTAACGCACAGACACGGACTTGGCATAAATCTATCGTTGGACGTCCGAAACAAAGAGGTTTATGCCGGACACCCATGAACGCATTTATCCCCGCCCTCCAGCGATCAACCCACCAACCATTAGTTGGGTTGTTGCACTACGCCTTTGTGATTGGCTGACTGTCTCGTCACTGAAGGTCTGTTGTTCACACTCGCACCAGAGCAGGAGCTCCAGTGACAGTGGAGTGCTTTGATTCATGCTGTTGTGGAGTCCCCTTTTTGGATTCAAAGAACAATTAATGCGGCCAGAAAAGAGCGTATGAAGGTATGGAAGTGATTTTTCCCACTTTGCTTTGGCGTTTGTTTGTTTTTTAAGTAAAAACCAAAATGCAAAAGTCCACAGATGAATCTCTGACACAGTCTGAGATTTGCTTGTACGATATAGGATTTTGGTATTTCTGATTACGTGAAACTTTACAGGGGTTAAGTTGGGACCTTGTGCTAAGTCATTATGGGGAAAAATATTTCCACATAAATATAGTAACCAAAATAAGAGTAATCGGAGAGATTTAAGGGCTTTACGTTCATTTTCAGGCTGTAGGGTGTGAGTGCTTCAGTAGTATTGATTTGACCCTAAATCGCAGCTATAGCTATAAATAATGGCTAATTTGATGTCGTTGTGGGTTTATGGCACTTGGATATTGAACTGAATGTTGCCAGTCCAGAAAATAATGACATCCCCTTGTGTTAGACAAAGGCCCAGGACGGCAGGTGGATTCTCTGCTACTCCTGAGCAACCACAGCGATCATTTAAAAATGCATGGAGCAGACTGAGCACTCGTTCCCACACAGTGAGCAAAGCAGGGAGGACCCTTCCCATTTTCTTAGCCGGTATGGCTAATTTTTAACCTGAGAGAAACCACAGTAGAGAGATTAAAAAGAGAGAGAGAGGGGGGAGAGAGAGCATAAACACTGGACTATGTGTGAATTCACTCAAGATAAACACTGTAACTGAGTTATGTAGTCTCCCTTTGACACTTACCACAGACCAGATTAGATGCTCTGCTTCTATATTGAATGTCTGGCTTGATATGCATGAGCATATCAAGCCTAACCTCTAATTTCAAAACCATGAATGTATTTGCTTTGGCTTATTACCGGATCAATCATTGCTACTCACACAGCCAAACTGCACCAGTTAAAACCATGTCAGCTACAGAGTGGGTTTCAGTAATTTACTCTTGAGTGACAATTCCCATGGTTTGGGTATCCCTGGAATGTGGCTACGATTTTCCATGGAAGCTGATCGAATGACAAATACCCAGTTTTGGCATTACACTGACTGGCAACAGGTCAAACATGCAGCAGTACTGACACAAAACTAATATCAAAGTACGTGTGCATGTGTGTGGTTAAGAAAGAGTGAAACCACTGTCATATTATATGACAAGTTAGTAGCCAGTAAATAACTGCTGATTCACACTCTGCTGCTTTGCTGTGAATGTGTGGTGAGCCACAGAATGCACTCTGGAATTTTGGAGGGACAGAGAGTGTTGTGGGATCGCTGCTTGAAGAAAGCAAACACTAGGCTTTGGAACTTCATGGCAGCGAGGAGAAGAGGATGGGTTTCTTTAAAAAAGAAGAGATGAGAAAAGTTGCTTTGACAAATTAAAGGAAATATCAAAACACCAAATGGTTTAGTAAGTATGAAAATAAAACTCATCACATGCTGTGCCATTTGCAGACAGCAGATCTCGACTCAGCTGAACACCTTAAGACAGAGCCGGGCAATTAATGTTCCCAATGGGTCACATGACAAACTGGGACTGTTGTGGAGGGCCACGACAATAAGCTGAACTCAGTTCTGGTACTCGTAAGATTAGACGATCGACTTAGTAGGCATAGTGGAAACGGCAGGATTTTGTTATTATTTAAGCAACAATATTACAAAAACAACTGTATTTTTTGGCAAGATTTCAGAGATTTTTGACTTTATACAAAGTGTTGTTGCTGTTTTGCTTTTAGTTTAATTATTAGATTTAGATTTAGAAATCGTGTCTGCTTTGGGCTTGAACAAGTACACGGAAGTCAGGTTCAATGTCTGTGCTGGAAACACGAAGGACAGCATACAGGTGATTGTTGCCGAGAGAGGATCTGTATATGCATTTGTTAACCTTAATGAATGAGAATATTTGTTCACGTATGAGGGTAGATCTAAAGGGAAACAACATCTTATGAGATGTCTCCTTATGTGTGGAAAGTCTTCTTTAAAAGAAGAATAAAAATCCAGCAGTGATACTGACTTAAAGTGCTCTGTTGATAGTGAATCGAAAGTGCAACAAACTCAATCAGTGCCCTTTCTCTGATTAAATTAACTATTTTAGTTGTAGCATTAATAAATTAATACATTTTTAGTACTGACATGCACTGCATCTGCTGGTGTATAATAAAATGCAAAGAATTTAGTTCTGCGTTCATTTCAGTCCCTTTTTCTTACATCCGCTTCAAAAGTCGGACATTTTTCTCTGGCAGATTTGGACAACAATCAGTTGTAACACCTGCCAGTTTGTCCCATTTGAGCCCCAGCCAATCAAAGAGTGCATTTACACGTGTCACAGACATCACAGATCTCGCCCTGAGCTTCAGATTTCCTGCAGTGTCCTTGATCCAGCTTGTTTCAGCTCGCTTGAAGAGAGGCACATTGTCAAATGCAGAGTCCAGGAAACACTCTTTGATAAAACACCAGAGAATGACTTATTGTTTTTTGCAGTTATATGGGAAATCGTGGAGCTGGTCTGGATCGCTCCATCCCTGGATGTGTAAAGCTTGGTAAAAAAAAAAAAAAAAGTCCTTGCTTGTTTTTGCAACTTTGCTAGCAAAGGTTTAGATGTCTGTTCCCACTCTGCTTTAGTCAAGTTGCATTTCTTTACCTGTTTAGTCTCATAATGGTGACTCAAATTGTAATCCTGAAATGCAGCAACTGGCTTTTTTGTATTGTGTTTCAGCCACCAAAGTGGGGCAAACCTCATGATTTATACTTATTTATGTTTGAATCTTAATTTCCCATTGACCCTCATGTCAGGTCGATCAGGGACAACCAAATGGCCAGATGTGGCCCATGAATGTTAAAGTCTGCCTTAACATATGGGACCCACGTGGAAGACCGTGATCATAATCTCCTACATTAACATACCAAAATCTTTTGTAAGAATGCCGTTTGACTCTCCAGCTCAGTTTAAGGGACTTGGCAAGATACAGTGACCTTATTCTAGAAGCCAGACCCTTTACAACGACACTAATAAGGACATAATACTTCACACATACCTCATCAAACACTTGTCTTGTGAGCAGCTTCAATGTGATTTAAAGGAGCTGATTTGAAAATGACTTCATCTGTAATTCAAAAGATGAAGTCAACTTTCAGAAAAGCCTTTGTCTCAGTTTTAAGAATGATGTCAGCTGTGTGAGGTGTGTTATGTCTGGCCCCTATGACTAGACAGGGCCTTGCTGATGAATCACAGGATGCAGTAGTTTAAGTGTAGCATGGCTAAGGTCTTACAAGCTTTAAAAAAAGATGTTTCAGACTATCACATTTGCCTAACAGTCTTGGGATTTGGACTTAATGTGCAGATATGCTAATGACTTCCTGTTTATAACCCGGAGCACAACCCAGCGAGGCCACAGATGGGACCCCGAGTCCCTTTGTATATCAGTTCTGTGTCGCTCCCTGAAAAATGAGAATGAGTAGCTACTACTATGGGCTGATTTACATATAAATCAATTTGTAATACCCAGAAGCAATCTTGTTTCCTAATTTGATTTTATTCTTTTTTTCATGTGCTCCTTTAATGAAATAAAACAATTTTCAGGAACAATGAGAAATCTTGCTTTCACTCACTCTCACTCTCACTCTTTCTGTCTTTAGGAGGAGAAGATGAATGTGGAGGCTCTAAGCAGAGCGGAGCTGCTGACTCTCCTCAGTATCTTGGAGGGGGAGCTAGAGGCCCAGGATGTAGTCATACACGCCCTCAGGGTAAGTTGCCGGCAACATCTGATACAACAAATCCCCCCATGGACTCGTGCTTATTGAAGGAGTTACATGACGGAGGATAATTAATAGCAATATAGCATAATTAACCGTATCATTTCCATCCCAGTATCCCATTAAATAAAACAAAATGTGAGACTATCTTTACTCAATACACCGTTTGACACTAAAATTAACCTGTTTCAGCATCACACTCCCAATAAGAATGTGAGTGAACTGGGAGGGGATATGTAAACAGGAAGCTGAAGAAAAAGAGCTCGTGAAGACAATGGCACAGGAGCCGTTCTGGATTCACAGACTAGACCACCACAGCGCCAGTATTATTGCTGGTCAGTCTGGCCTTTGACCAAATTTTCTTTTTAAACTCAGTCACTTTTCAGTTTTGACTATTGTGTCTCGATTGAGTTCAGACAGACTGCAGTTTATACTGGTGTCTTTAGTGACCACATTAGTTTTAATCTGGGAATTCCCATTGTTGCAAAATGAAAACAAAAGCGCATTACTCTGGTGTGGTATGTTGCCTCAGGTACATATTTCAAAGCCTTGCGAGAGCTGTTTAGCTTGGGCAAATTAGTTGTACATAACTGTCTTTGGAACACTAAACACAGACTATGAAGATGACTAGAGATAGTTTTTAGATTGCATACTCTACATAGCATTTAGGCAAAGTTGTGCCAGTCAACACCCAAACATCTTTCAACTTGGGCAACCTGAATCACAACAGTCCACATTAGAAAAGATTATAAATGTCGTTCCAGACGTAACTCCACAGCAGCCATGTTACATCACACATGTCTGAGTTTAGAGAACTGTTTACGCTTGGTTTTCTTTGAATGTTGAGTTTCGTGCAGCTAATTCACTCATATCCAAGTCGGAGAGAACAGCTTTCCTTTTTCAACAATATTGTTTAGTGTCTGGGCCTAGTTTAATTAGTTCTCTTTGTGCCACTGGCTGCTTTTCATACTCCTGGCCACAGCAGCTGTTCCATGCTTAGACCGTGAATGTTTGCCTCATTGTCTGAAATAACGATTAGGTCTGCAATGAGGACAAGTAGCAGTAATGCGATATATAGTCTTTGATATTGACATTTATCTAGAAAGCAAATTAGAAGGCAGAATTTCAGTGCCAAGACCTGAAGGAAAGCCATTCTAACTACACCAACTACACATGCAACTTAAAGAGCAGCTATCTAGAGCTGAAGCATGCGGTGTTTGACCTGAAACCCAGTGCACATGTCCAACCATCCCCTCAGGACAAATGCATGGTCGGCTTATTCCTCTTTCCGAATCTTCCTTACTTTGTTTTTTCTTCTATCTCTTTTCCTCCTTTGCTTTCCCCCTTACAGCACAACCACATTACGGAGGGACTTTGATGTTTAACTGTGAACCACGTCCCATTTTCACCACTGCCACACACACGCACAGGTTTTGGTGGTCTCCATGGGGCCTGTCAGAGGCTGCAGTGTTTATTGTGGAGAGGATGTACAGAGTTATAGGCTTAAATCACTGACTTCCCTAGTTCCAGCTGGGGGCTTGTACAGTAAATTGCTGACGGGTCAATGTAAGGGCAGACTGTGTGTTGAAGGGAGTGTCAGGGCTTGATAGCAGGCTTCAGTTTAGTCTGTCTCTGTGTATCAGTTTGACACCCAGGAAGTCTATTTATACCATTTGTGTTTCGCTATCTTGGATCTTTTGTACCTTCCCACTCTGGTTAACATATCTCAAGCAGTTGCTATAACAATGCTTTTCCTCAATTAGAGCTCTCTTTTCAGTTAGTTTACTACCACACTGCATTTACCAAAGAAGTCTATGCCTACTTGCATGTGCGGCAGATTGCTCTACCATATTTTCCAGTCTTTTCCTACCTCAAACACTCTCTCCTCTCAGCAGCAAGTACCTGCGACTGCAAAATAAAACGGCATCTTTTGTAACCCCTCCTTCACCCGAAACCCCTGCAAACCTGGAGCTGCAACAGTTGTTTGCTTACTTAATCACACAATGAGATGGCGTCAACCGTGGGACTTGTCTCTACAGATTCTGGGTTTTAATGTTTCCAGTTCTCATCAGTGAGGACAAAGATGAGCAGTTTTACTAGAGGGAACATTCCTCAGAACATGACACCAGAAACAGGTCTTGCATTCCAAGAGGTGTGGTGTATGTTTTGAGTTAACAATTGTCTGCAACTACAGGGACCTAATGCTATTATTATCTTCTCCCTGTTAGGCGCTCAGCAACTCAAAGTTAGTGTGTTGAAAACGTGTACATTAGAGAAGAAGCTCTACGCCTGCTCCTTAAATTGTCAGGAAGTGTAAGGTTGGTCCTTGTAGACTGGTGTCTGCATTTCTATTGAGACAAAGTGGGACGCAAACGTATGAAACGAACACTGTAACGAAGTCTGTGACTCTGAATTATCTGACAATGGAACTGTTTTTGTTTGTCCAGGCAACAGAGTTTGTGTGGTAATGTTTTTCATATGATGTCATGTCCTGTAATCCTAAAATGCTTTGTCTATTTTTATAGGCTGATGTGATTTCCCGACTCCATAAACAATAAGGGTGGGCAAGACTTTATTGTACAGATAAGAATGTGTATTCTTTTGCTACTCGAGAGCCACTGCCCGATTTGGACAAGTTCTTAAGATTGGCAGGGTAAATATTATATAAAAGGGCCACTAACCACACAGAGGGTTCCCTTAAAAGGAAGCCTAATACAGTATTGTAGTGTACGCTGGGTCAGTAATCAACAGCTTGGAGATTGTAAGAGGACAGCTCATTGACTTCAAAATGTTTAAAAGAAAAGGTGGGTTTACTTAAACATCATTTAAACAGCGTCTGGAAACACAAACCATATCACACACACAATTCACAGAAACAAGTAGTCGATTATGAGGCAGAGTAATGTTTTCCTAAGGATGCCTTTTTATGGCTGCTTCTGTTACACCTTAACTAGATTTCAAAATAAAGGTTTATATCTATGTGTGATTAAGTAAGCAAACAACTGTTGCATTTTATTTAGACTTAACACTACACAGCCTGGCAATAATAATAATAATAATAATAATAATAATGATAAAAAAAATTTTTTTAAAAAGCCGTATAGGAGATCTGGCACAGAATTTCCTTGTTCCATTAATGATATGTCTTTTCGAAAGCAACGCCTGACCAAAGGGTGAGCACACCTGCTTCCATGTTGCATCAGTAACTGCTGATGATAACATTTGCTGCAGTTAAACATTACTTGGAAAGTTTCGTTTGGTGTCGTCCCACTTATCTTAGCACCACCTGTGATTAATGTGTGCCTGGGAGGTGTCTGGAACACACCTTAGCTTACATTTCATGAAGCAAACATCTAAAATCTCATAATCCCATTTTTCTTTCTCTCACTCCCTCTGTCTGTCTTTCTCTCTCTCGAGTAGAAGAAGAAATAAAAGTAATGAATAAAAAAGTGAGTACTGTAATTGAATTAATCTTGAGTTACAAGTCAATTTTAGCATCGTAACCATTTGTAGCTTTTAATGACTGCTATAAACTTCAAGAGACACGATGCCACACCACATGCGTACATTGTCGAGACACCGTTTGAAGGGGCCGCTCTGCTGCAGGGCATTGAATGCTATGTTTTTTTTCATTAGCCGTTTGGCTTATTTATCTGCATCATCTGGAAAAGCTAATCAGCGTAAACCTAATACACTGTCTTAACTCCTTTTTAAATTATTATATCTTTCTTATTTGCTGTTCGCCTGTTTTACCTGTGTGTGCAGCCACATTTTTTTTATATTCTTATTGCTGGCTTTGCACATAATGATAACCCATTTAGGCTGAGAAATTTTTTAATAGCCTCTTTTTTTACTCTTACCATGTAGGTTTACAATCTCAGTCTGTTTAGAGTCAAGGAAAGGTCTGAAGTAGAATTTATAAGAAACTAAAGCAATAAAAGTAATAAGAGAAGCATTGAAGCACCTTTTCATAGTATGTAGAGAGTTCGACCTGCTCCTACTATGGCTACTATTTAGTCTCTCAGTTAAAACAATACCTTAGCAAATCTGATTACTTAATTGTAGCCCAGGTTTTCATGTTGGCCCTTTGCTTATTTCTTACTTAAACCTGTCATGGCATGTGATAAGGGGGAATTCTTTTAGTTTTAATACACACAATTTTGATAGGTGGTTGAGTTTTGTTTTTTCTCACATTTCTGCTAAAACCTTTGTAAGCTAACTGCTTAGCAACATTAGCTAATTAGCTGTTTACTTGTAAGAATACTAATGACACTGTTGGCTCAAATTAATGTGTGGCTGTTAGCTGTGTATGTGTTAGCTATAAAAATATATGTGTTATATATGTTCATACATCATGTGTTTGTATGTGAGCTTGCTGTATTTTTCTGCAACCTACTTTGAGTAGGATGTGTATGGGTTCTCCCAAGAATTTACTCCATACTCTTGCTTCTGTTAAGCTTTTATGTAGTGGATTTTTATGGTGTCATTAGTGGTTAGCTAGCTAGTAGTTAGCTCCCGGCACCAGGCTGTCATACCAAACTCACTGAAGATACACACTATTGAGCAGATATGTTATATATAACCATTTTTATGGCTATTTTCACTCTCATAACTGCTGCTTGAAGAAGAAAAAAAACAACCACTTGATTCCATTTTACTTTTATCCAAAGTATCAGTTAAATCAAATAATGGAGTACACATTTAACTTTGTCTGTGCTAGTTGCTGAGCTAATTGAGTACCAAATGCAAACTGAAAAGTATCCTGCATATTTTTTCCCATGACTTGCTGTAGAGACATTTGTCATCAGTAGTTGTGTAGAGCTATGTAGCAGAGAGGCTTTGCTTGTTGTGCCCTGTCATAAAGGAAAGTGCAGTCTGTCATTACGATCAGAACTGTCCCGGCAAAAAAAACAGGAGAGGCCAGACCTTAGGCCAGCCCTGCTACAAACACACAGTACGCTCTCACACACACTGAGCCCAGCCCTTAATGGTCTATTTAAACAGCTATTTGACTCAGGAAGCTGCAGTTTTGTCTCCAGTTTTACTCTAATGACCAACATAAAAACGACAAAAGTTCACAACCACAGTTCAGGATATAGATAATGGCTAACACAAAACTTTATAGTCATATAAAAAGGGAAACTGCGATACGGATATACAGTCGTATTCGTTCTCACACACTGAAGGCCTACTGGGTCAGACTTGGAAACAATGCATGAGACTGAAAGCACTGAGACAGTGTCTTTGTGCAAGTTCTGTAATCTCTTCACTGAGGGTCACATTCTTTGTACAGCCAGAGAAAAAGCCTCAAATACAGCCTTCCTACTGAAGCCCTGAGGGTGTGTGTGGTAATGTGTATTTTTTGTTTTGTGAGAGCATGTGAGAAAAAGAGCCTGACAGAGAGGAGGAAGTAAAGAGATGCATTTTCTAACAAGTGATGATGAACTTACAGAGGAATGCAGTGGCATGCATGTTTGGGCATGGGAACGATGAGAAGGCATTCAACTGGGGTGTCTGATGAGAATTGTAGGGGGAGATGGAGGCTTGTGTCCACAAGACACGTGGAGTAAACTCCGAAGCATGTGCTCACATCATTAGGCCTGCATGCCTCTAGAACTCAAACCTATTAAACCTACTATCTGCTATGTAGTTAATGACACCTCCTGATAATGTATTCAGATGACAAGGAGTGAGGTCAACAAAGCCCTATCGTGCTTCACTTATTTTTAAATTTTCACTTGAATGAAGTGTAGTAAGATGGTTTAGTTGTTTATGATATCATGTTCCTCATGGTCTAATTTTTTCCCCTGAACAGGTGTGCTGTCACTTTTTATTCACTTGTTTTCAGTTTACATATAATTGAACCACTTTAATAGCATCAGGTGTGTGTGTGTGTGTGTGTGTTTGTGTCTGTGTCTGATTTTATGGTACAAACATTCACCCCTGCATCCCTGGGGAGGCGTTAACATCTGCCCCTGGTGGGGGGACTGGATAGCCGTGCCTCACCTCTTTGTGTTTGGTTTGAGGGGGATGACCATCTGCTTGGTCTCACGCTGACGATAACATCACTCAGCGCAGATTTCCTGCAATCACACAAACACACGCTTCCGGATCTATGTCCAGTCATAATGATATCCCTTTTTGGTTCGGTGCCACAGTGTGGAAAAAAGTCTTCATCCTATCAAAATCATATACTGTCATACATAAGAAACACTGGTTTCTGCTCAGTCAAGTCTGAACACGTACTCACATATTAATGTGCATGCATGTTCAGGACATAACAGTCCTGTAAAAAACTAAACACATCCTCAATGTTTCCATAGAAATTAAGAGAATAAATTGCAGTCAGGTCCTGTTAATTAAATCAACTTAATTAAATGATCTCCAGCAAGCATGGGCACCTCTATTAAAGGAGAGATTTGGTCTGTAGTATTCAGTGGTGTTCGAACACAGTTCCAAGGAGGAAAGGCATCTTGCTGCTGCCTGTCAATCTAGGGGGGAAAATCACCCCAAAGTCAGGCTATGGAATGCTCAGAGAAATGTAAAAAAAAAAATGAGAGACACAGATCTTACACTCCTAACTCTTAAAGTTAATGATAGTGCAATTAGAAAAAGACTGGACTAGTATGACTTTCTGGAAGGGTTGCCAAAAGCCTGTTTTCGCTATAAAGAACATGGCTACATGGCTTGGGTTTGCAAAGTTGCTTCTGAACAAACAAGACTTCTGGAACAACGTCCTTTGTACAGACCAAAGTGGAGATGTTTGGCTAAAATGTAAAGCACCACATTTTGGGAAAAACAAAACGCAGCATATCAGGGCAAACGCCTCCTACCAAATGTCAGTCACAGAGATGTAAAGATAATAATTTCGGGCTTGTTTTGCAGCAGTGAGACCTGAACACCTTACAGTCTTTGAGTATGAACTTAGTATTCTAGAGTCACTTGTGAGGCCGTCTGTCCGACGGCTAAAGCTTGGCTGAAACTGGGTCATGCAGTAGGACCATAATCCCAAGCGCAGTAGCAAATCTTCAACAGAATGTCTAAAAAAGAAAATAATCAAGGTGTTCCAGTGGCCCAAAGTCCAGCCTGATTAAAATACTGTTGCAGGACCTTGAGAGAGGCGTGCATAAACTAATGCCAAATTTGTAAAGAAAAGAGAGCCGAAGAGAGACTGATTTAGTCACACAGAAAACAAACTTCAAGATATTGTTGCTAAATGTGTTTCTACAAGTTATTGAAGCTCGAATATGCAATCCTATTGTTTTTCACAGGACTGCATAGAGTCCTGTGAAAACTTCCTTCTTCACATGACTGTAGACTGTAGTAGATTTTTTTTTCTCTATCTTGTTACCTGCTGTGCTACACAAAAATGGGTGTTACCATGTGTTTCAATATTTGATATTTGTTCAAGTTGATTTTCAGCATCTCTTGGAAAGTACAACCATATTCATATATGTGAATAGGAAGGAAATGTATGTATTGTTATTGTATATGCAACAAAATTACAGGTTAATGTAACTGTGTTTGTGTATATCTGATAGGCTCAGCACAGAGATGCTTTTGTCCAAGAGCGCTACGGACAGTATGACCTCAGCGATCCATTCCTGGCCCTGCAGCGGGACAACGAAGCCATGGAGTGCCAGAGCACAGCCGCCGAACCTCACACGCATCTGCAGGGAAGGGCAGTGGGGCCAAATCCTCTGGCTGTGCTTAAACTGGTCATGGCTCACTGCAAGAGGATGCAGGAGAGGATGATGGGACAGTTAGCAGCTGCTGAAAACAGACACAGAAGGGTAAGGGGCAATGCACATTCAGATGGTCACCAGTCTTCAGATCAGGTTTTTTTTACACAGCCATTATCACACATGGGGTCACACAGGTGCGAGCTTGCTGTGTGTGTGAACATGCATGTGTATTTGTTCCAGCTACTGATTTGGCTTAGAGTAGTGAGGCAGACAGAGAGGGGATGTGGAGCTTTTCCACCCCAAAGCGCAAGGTCTGTGAGGATATATGTGGGAGACTCACAATTTTAGTGTTTTTCCCTTTGGCTGTATGTTTGATAGATGATAGCAGATTTGGAGGAGGAGAAACGACGACACGTCCAGGAGTCTGCACACCATGCTGATTTCACCTTCATGCTGCAGACAGAAAGAGAGAAACTACTGCAACAGGTGAGACTGGAATGATAAGGATACGCAAAACAATAAGTGTGTGTGTATATATATGTTTGTCTTTGTGAGATAAAATGTTAACGTCTCATAGAAATTGTTCCTCTCTTGCTGACAGATGAGCACATCTGGTCAACCTGCTTCCCTTTCCCTCACCTCTCCCTGTCTGCACAGTGTCCTTTTTCGCTGTTGTGGTGGTGATTTAAAACCCAGCAGCAGGGAAGCATCAGTGAAGCTCCACTGTGTAACTCAGTAGGGTGGAGAGGGCTTGTCCGGTTAAAAGTATAGACAAACACAGGCACTAGTGTGCACAAGCACAGAAATGTTCCATGGGAAACAGATGAGGAAGAGGCTATTGTTTAGCTGACTAGTTGCCATGGAGCTTTATGGCCTC
>VUQG01043860.1:252938-263442 GCA_015106755.1 Etia nguti | reverse complement strand
AGCTTTATGGCCTCAGGAAGCCTGAGATAATGGATGTTCACGTCTAATGCAAGGTCAGCCGGCGAGCACGCACACTGAGAGCACACAATCGGCTACTACATAAACTTCACACAAGGAGCTTATGTAAGAAAAGCTTCCTGAGCGTCTCTCAGTCTTCCCTAGGCCTTCCTGCCTTATACCAAATACACACACGATTGTATTTTGTCACCTCTCACTTCCTTCTAATACTCATCAAAGCTCTTTAGAAGCCCAGAAATCTTCTAAAGATTTTGCAGTAAATGCTAATTTCCAAAAAACATAATTTTTTAAATGAGACAATACCATTATTATTTCAGTGCCACTTGAGTTAATGTCATAGAAGTCAAATATGCAGAAGATAAGAAAATCACATATAAAGCAGGTCTAAAATAGACAGCAATGTTTGAAACAGAAAAAAACGATTGCTGCCAACTTGGTTATAATGAATAGACTTCTTCTACTTTTCAGAAAACCTTTTTATAACTTATTTTTTAACTTTTTTTTTTTTTTAAGTATCTACTGCACTGTTGGATCTACTGTAACACAGCAGTGCTATTTTGCCTCCTTGTGGTCACATGTGGCAGAGCAACCATGACTTCATTTGTTTCTCTTTCATTCTCTTTCTAGCTGGAAGTGGAGCGTGCAACATTGGAGAGATTAGAGAAGGACAAAGCCCAAGTAGTGAGCAAGGTGGAGGAGTCTCTGTCCCAGCAGCAGCAGCTCTCCTCAACTCTGACTCTGGAGCTCCAGAAAGCCAGCAGCCAGGCTCAGGAGGAAGCCCAGAAAGTCTCACAACTTCACATATTGCTGCAAGAGGAGACCAGTGCCCTGGAGAAGCTCCGGGCTGTTCTTGAAAATGAGAAGAGCAGGGCAGCCAAGCTTGAGGCCAAATCTGAGAAACAGATGGCTGAGTTTGACAAAGAACGTGAGCAATTGAAAGTCAGACTGGGTAAAGAGGAGGAAAGGAGTAAGGAGCTTGAGAGACAGGTGGAGGACCTGAAAAAGAGGTTGGCTGAACTTGAAGGATCTAAAGAAGAGGTAAAGGCAGCTGTGGTGGAGGAGAAAGAGTCAATACCTAAAAAGATGGTGGTATCCACAACTGTTCTGACTGAGCTGGATGGAAAGATAACCGTCACGCCTAAATCCACCTCACTGTCAAAAGTCAACGGCCATCATGGTCAAAAAGAGACAGAATTGACACAGGAAGGGAGAGGAGCAGATAATGGTGGGGTAGTAGAAAATGGGGGAGGATCACTTTTGCATTCCCCTCTCCCTCATCCTGCCTCTCCCTCCAGCACAGCCTCCTCTTCCCTCTCCTCTTCCCCCATTTCCTCTCCTGTTCTGGCAAAGCGTCTGGGCAGTCCTGGTTTCCATCAGTCCTCCTACCAGGCTGGAGTCAATCAGCGGTTCCAGGCTGCCAGGCACAAGTTCCAGAGTCAGGCGGAGCTGGATCAGCAGCAGCATGGCGGCCCACTTTCCCCGAGGGACCTCTCCCCCACCACCTCCTCCATTCCTCCCCCACCAGAGCACAGCACAGCTAAGCAGCTGGCCCGCAACACTGTCACTCAGGTGTTGTCCCGCTTTACCAATCAGCAGGCTGGAGTCAAGCTGGCTCCAATCAGCAGCTCTCCATTTGGTACAGACTACCGCAATCTAGCAGCGTCTCCTCCGGGAGGAAGGTCGCCTTCAGGGCCTCTATCTCCAGGCATCCGCTCTCCCATCATTCCACGTTCAGAGAGGGCCTACCCTCCCCCAACTCCTCCCAAGAAGCCGGGCATGAGTCCAACTCCAGGCTCTCCCAGTCACTCTGCTCGAACCAGCCTCTTTCCAGAGCTGACGGGGAACTGTGGGCACAGTAGCAGTGGCCAGGAGGGGGCCAAGGAGTCTGACCTGGTTTTATCTTCAAGCGGTTAATAGCGACAACTGCTAAACAATTCAGGGTTATGTCAGCAGTTTTGTAGTATCCATCTTAAGTAGCAAAACTATTTAATAGCACTCCAAATCAGAAGTCTAGACAATTAAAGCTGGACTGGTTCAGTCAGATCCAGATTTTGCTGCACCCTACCTCCATACAACAGTTGGAAAGTTGGAGTAGAACTATTTGAAATGAACTACAGTACGTGGATTATTTTTGTTGCATTTCTTTTTTTTGTCACTTGGCTGTCTTTATTTCTTTACATAGAACTAATTTGAGTTTGTGTAAGAATTGAAAATGTGCTATTGTAGACACTAGATTAAAAGTATTCAAAAACAATTTAAAATATAAAGATCCAGGAAACCACCTGTTGATTTTTTTTTTTTTCTTTTTTTAAAGAAATTATTATAATTTTTGTCATTGTATAACAAAGCTTTTCTTTTATCATGAGCAGAAAATGCTCATCGTTTTACAATCAAAAAACACCAGTCACACAATGTTAAACTGTATAGGGCTAAAATGTGTAAATGTGTGTAAATGTAAGCAAATGTGTAGCTGTCACTGTTTTAGTTTTGAAATGTTTTCCCAATGACTTCTTATGCAGTTTCTAGAGATTCTCAGTTAAAAACTTTATTATACTGTAAAAGAAGAAGTTCTTTATGAATGAACATCACCTGCATGTACTGTTTTTATGCTACACTTAACCATGAAAACACTTGAGTATTATGAAAAGGGAGACCGCACTTTGCACTACATTACTGTATGTCTAGGATTTTTTTTTTTCTCTTTCTCAGCGACATCTGCTTCACAGCCCAGGGAGGACTATGTGTCATTATTATGTGATAAATTGTAGTTATTCTGTCAGTAAGAGTGGACACTAAAGCTTCCAATCATGCCACTGTAATTTTTGTTGTATTATTTCCTGTGACTTACTGTATGATCCTTGGCTTTAAAACCATTGATTCCTTGCAAGCAAATATTTTAGCCATTCTGTTTGAATCTGTAAGGCATAAACTGCTGTCACTGACCTTCACCTGTATAAAAGATGTCATGAACCCCTGCAAAATTTTGTGGTTTTCGAATAAACTGTCCAAGTCTTAAAAGCCTAGTGCCTCTTTTAAAACAATTTCAGTTGTTTAAATCTTCATTGGAGTGCTATCTAAAGCTTTGTATCAAGAGCAGACAATGAAATAAAACTCTGTCATGTTCAACCTCTTTATTTGAACAGAATGGGGCAGTACAGTCTTGAAGTTCACTGATCGGCACACAGTTTTATATTGTAAGGGTTAAACACAGCACATAGTATAGCTAACAAGTAACTGATCCAGAGTCTGCCTACTCAGAAGTGATGCAAAATGGTGTATGATGTGGCCTCACAGAAATCATTTAGTCTTGCCTCTTGTGGCAACTGCTCTCTGTCCACTTGGCGCCGACCAGTACACAGTTTGTTGCAGTTAACAGAGCAATTTTCTAAGACTCCCAACAAAAACTTGTGTATTAAAATAGATATTTGCATACGTGGATGGGAAGATGGAGATCTTTACCATAGGAAAGAGATTTTGGCAAATAAATCTTGGTTAATGTGAGTATATAAGTTTTCCTCTATACAAAGGAAAAGCTTTACAGCAATGAGGGTGTTGCTAAAGTAAGAACAGAATGTATTGCAGATGCAGCGTCATAGAAGTTGCTTTATCTTATTTCAATCATCATAGCTTGCATGGGTGGAGGGACCATACGTCAGTGGATCACAACAGAAAACAACATTCCCTTGGCTGTAACACATACTGACAACCACATAGGTGCAGGAACAGAGCTATGCTAAGGATTGTGCCATTTTTAAATGTTTGCAACAGGAAGAAATACTTGTCAATTTTGTTTCCAGTGTGTAACTAAGCCCCATGTCCGTTCAAAAGACTACCAGCTTGGTATTGGATAGTTAAACTGTCACGGCAGATAACGGCTACTCAATATTTTGTCAGTCTTTTGATTTTACTCATGTACTTGAGTTCTAATTCATCGGCAACCACAAGGACACAAAATCTCTCACAAAAAAAATAAAAATCTAACCCTGATAGGTGATTGTGTGCTTAATTTCTCACATGAGCTGCTTTGTGCATCCTGGTTATTTCTGTATGTGCCGAGAACTGTAATAGTTCTACATCAGTTTTACTAAGAATAAGAATATATACACAACTTCTCATACTAGCATCTAAAAAGGTCTGTGATCCTTAGATGGCCAGAGGAAATTTACTTCTCTAATGCTGCAGTCCTGAGCACAGCCCTGTCCAAACACAGTCCATTCGAAACAGACAACCACTTTCTCTAAACCATGATTATTTCCATAATTGAACATTCCTCGCAACAGACAGACATCTGTGCCCAACAGTCCGGACACCTTCAGTTATATTTTTTTTGTTGTTTATTTTTTAATTTCCTTGCCCCATATTGATATAGTTTTGCTTTGGTAAGTCCTTGCGCAGGTACAGGTGGGTTGTGGGCCAGCAGGAGCATGCATCTCCCTGGTCAGTCCCCGGCCTTCCTCTAAGCATTCTGCATCTCCTTGCCAATCTTGTAACTTAGAATCTTATTCCAATCGATCTTCGTGCGTGTGACAGGCAGCTGACGACGCAGGGCCTTAAAGGTCGTATCAGACATGGTCTGGTAGTTCTCACTGATAGCAGTCTGAAGGAGCAAAAGGAGAAGGGAAACAAACATCAGTTGTTGTTTTTCTTCTTTTTAAATTTCAAAATGTTAAAGGTAACACTTATTTTTAAGGCAGTACATAAAGCATGTAGTCAGCAAACGTTAGCTCACCTGGTAGTCATTTTCTGCATTCTCAATAATTTCAACAAATTCCTTAGCTGTCTGGATCTCATTCTGTCAAAAAAAAAAACAAATGTGAGAGACCTCTTTTGTCTTCACACAAAGCTGTCACAGTCAGACAACTACAGTGCAAGGACCATTGTTGACATACATCATCACTCCCACAGACTAATATTTTTACTTACAGTCACTGGTATGGAGTCTTCTACCTCCTTGTGGCTAACCAGCTGCACATTCCCATCTTCATAATAGTGCACCTGCAATAATAATAATAATAGTAATAAAAAAAAGTTCATTATTAAACCAATATTTTGCAACAATATTTCTCCTTAATTATGACAATGTGTACACTGACCTGGATTTTCAATACTCCTACCACCTGAGCAGTGGACTGACCAATGGTAAGCTTCCACTCTGACCTACAGCGACCATTCCTTTGTCAGGGAAAATAAAATAAGACTTATGTTACAAACAGGATCATCAGGAAGCAAAAAGCACTGAGACACCCAATAATCCCACTTTACCCAGAAGAATATATTGCTAAGCATTTCTGTGACAGAGCCACATTATAAAAAATAAAATATTCTATTATATTTAGATATATTCACATATGCATTTTTTTAATCTGCTGTTTTCAGGGAGTACACTATACCAGAAGTTTTTGGGTTGAAACTGATGTCCTTCAATGCAGGCTATGATCGTTTGCTGACCATCAACTGTTTTCCCATATACCTGCAACACATAGATGTTATGGGTAAACAGCAGGCAGTGTTGCCTATAATGACCATATTGTTATTGTTTTAAATGCACCTTACCGTACAGACTCCAGTAGGGTAGTGCTCTTTGACATAGGCACTAAGGGCAGTATCACAGGCATCTCTCCAACTTCTCAGGGAAGTCTCTCCTTCGTATGGCTGCACGTCGCTCACTTCTTTTCTTAGGTGGTCGAAACGGAACGATAAACAGTTGCGAGGATCGAGGAAATGTCCCTGACCCAAGTCACCATGCTCTGTGATCAGGACCTTAAATGAAGGAATAAGAAAGAGTGAATAACCCTGTCGCACGTATTTGCTCACCTAAAATGAAAACGGCTTGAACCAAGACTTTCTTAGTTGGCTAGTTTTATATTTATTTGATTATTTAGGGCTCATCAGAAAATTGTTTCAGGGCTGGAAAAAATGCACATCACACAGAAGTACTCAGATGTTTCTCATGATCAACTGATAAATCAAAACTTGATCAACTAACTCTTCAGGGGAGCCCAAAAAATGATCGATTTAAATGAATGATTTTAAAAATCCAAACATACCGGCTCATCGTATCCCTCTAATTTGGCAGGTGTAAATTGATCCATGTTGTACTGGGCAAAGGAGCTGGAGAAATAAAATTGGCAGAAAAACAAAGTAGCTATTAATAATATGGCATCAAATGTTTTTTTTAAAAAGTGCCTCAAAGATATAAGGAATGACAAACATCTCTGAAATGAAAAATTTCCCATATGGAAGCTTTTGTAACCTATTTCCTGAATAATTAAATTTCATCATTTGCATAACTAAGCAGCACTTACTGTGAAGCCCCCTCCCTAAGAAGACTGTCATTGTTGAGAAGAAGACGCACATCTACAAAGAGTTAAAAAAAAAAAAAAACAATGTTTGGATAGATGTCTCAAGATACAGAAAGTTATTAATATTGTTCGAAGCAAAGTATATTACATAAGTCAGTGATATTATCAAAGGCATCTTTCTACATCTGCTTCTTACCATTGAAGACTTCATTGAACTCTCCAGGGGGGGCATGTGTCACGAAGTTGGCGGCTATGCGGACCTGTGGACAAATTCAATGTCACCAATTAATTCAGCCATCAAAGTAATGAGGGCTTTTTCTGACTCAGAATGGGCCTTTGGAAGGTCTGTATACATGGTAATTCACATTACTACAGCATGTGATCTGGAATAGGCAATAAGCTTGTTGTATATTTTGAGAAAAACAAAACAAAACACGATTTCTCTCATTTAATGCCATTTTATAGAAAAAATTTCTTATGTTTGAGTAAATTAAAACCTATTTTAAACAGTTAAAAAAAAATACAATAACCTTTTGTTTCATGGGAAAGGTAGGAGTGGAATTTTGCTGAGCTCTACTCCTTCACTGCAATCCCGAATTTTCCTGTCACTACCCACTGGATCTTATTGTATAAACACAAAAGTCGAAACATTAAATGTTTTTAATCTCTTACCTCCCTGGTACAAAGTCTATAACATCTGAAAGACTGCTAAACCCAGACTTGTCAATGTCTGATTAGCCTGGAGTCCGTAAACTCCATGTTGTACTCATTCTGGCATTTATTAGACACTTTTGAAGGCAAATATTTTGTACAATGACTTGGGTATGACCCCATAGATTAAAACCTAATATTCTTGTGGCTTTTGCCATTTTGGCTCAAGTAAGTAATCGCATTTTAGCAAATTTAACATTCCAATTAACAACCGATTTTGTTACTGATTTTGAATTAGGTTGCTAGCTTTTCTTGTGAAGAAGTCAGTGTAACTTTAAAGCTCCCATGTCTTTTGCAACAGTCGAGACTTTAACCTAGCAGAGCGCAAGTTTTACTAAATAAAGGATTTATAGACTCTGTCATTTGCAGTGGACACTGAATTTAAACACTGCTTGTCACTGCCTGGTAAACAACATGCAATCTCGCCCTTAGTTTTCCTATCGGAACGTCAACAGATTGGTGTTATCAGAAGAATGTTGTCGCCACTTTGTCTTCCTGTTCAGATGCCTTACCTATAGTTACCTTTTCTCAAAGAACGACAGTGCTGAAACGCGTGCCTCCAACTGGCGTTGCGAATAGTGACACCGTCAGGCTTCATCTTAACTCTAGGCACCTGTATCCTGATCTTAAGTCATGTGATGCAAACATAAGGATTTGAGCTGCAACTGAATCTGTTTGACCCAGAAATCGGAGGCAAAGTAAATGGTAGCTGCTAATGTTAGCGAACGCTATAGGAAGAACACACAGCCCTCTCTGTGATTGTTACTGGCATGAACATTGTCATATTAATTTAGGAAACTAGTCGCGATACTTTTATTTTAATTTAATTTTTATTCTAAACATTTTTTCAGTACCAAGATGGTTAAACCCCTCAATCAGTGTTTGCTCCTGTAGCCGCTAGCCAAGTATAAGCTCGAACTAGCGTTGGCTAGTTAGCTCATGGTAGCTTAAAACAGAAGTTTATAATTTCTACATCAGAACAAAAACTGCCATTCTTTTTCCAAATTTCAGATAAACATATAATAGCCGCGCCCCTTTACAAACGAGAAAAATGTGGCTGAGCAAAGAATTAAAGAGTCTCCAAACCTTCTCTTCATCTGACAGCGGCTCCTCAAAATCAGCCATCTTGGCTCTTTGTGACCCCACCTACCCCAGCTGACTGACAAAACCAAAGTAGTAGCTGGCATGCACAGGGGAATTAAATAAATACTACTCATAAAGTTATGTAATCACCTATTTTTCCCCATATACGTTTCTCTCTTATCATATACAATAAGATAGTTAAGATATTTAACTTAACACTATGTAAAGTAGTTGTAAAAGCTGTGCAAGAGGGCATCTAAAAAGTTCCTTACTTGCTGTGTGCTGCTTCCTGTTAAGTATCACAGTAGCGATTGATTTAAAAAATAAAAGTATATGCGTAACACCTCTATTTAGTGAACAGCGTTCTAAGTTGTCGGGAACACATTTTAGAGTGCTTTTATTCCTTTATATTCATGAGTATTCATTAACTTAAAAACGATGTTTTGATTCATTCAGAAACTCTTTATCAAGTATTTTATTTTATAAGTGGCAGCAGGAAGCGGTAACGTGTACTTTATTGCTCGCTTTGTACTGGCGCTTGTATTCTTTTTTGTGCCGCTAACTGGTTGATATTTACAGACTAGCGACACACACCGTTGCTATTATGGAGTCACAGGTATTATTCAAGTGGAACTGACTGGTTAACGTTAATTTTGTGTGGATTTTATGTCCAAAAATCTGTTACTGAATAGGTGGAAATGTATAGCGGGCGGTAATTACGCTGTCACGATGTTCTGGTAATAACTGAATCCACGTTAGCCAGCTTCCGAGTCAAGCTAGCAGTCGGACAGTGATTCAGTTGTTTTCTTCTGCAGGAAGTTCCTGGTCATGTGGATACTGTTAAATCGGACAAATGCCACTCGAAGAAAACAAACTGTTTTAATTGGTTTCTTTGTTGAAGGCATGGGTGTTGCTTTGTTTTGACTTATGTTTAACACCTGTTTTCCTTTTTTTTATCGGTAAATAGTTTGAGTGAAAGCCTACAAACTTTACCCTGATGGTTAGCTTCATAGCAACAAGATGAACAGGGCATTGTTAGCTGCTGGACAGTTTCTGTCACTGAGACGTAGTGTGAGTTTTTCTGCTGTGTGCTGTCAGGTGGTAACCAGCCCGAAGGAAATTGCCAAACTCTATAAAGAGCTCAGCCTCTATCCATCTTTAACCAGAGCAGATGTGGGACCCGTAATCACTTCTCAGTATGGAGGCAAATACAGCAACATCTACACAGGTACACCTAATGTGCTGCACGCTAACACGGTCAGATTTGCATGTACTGATGCACGTTAATTATATTTTTTATATGTTTATTTTCGTCTGCAGAATGGAACCAGCGGGATCTGGAGAGGAATGAGACTGTTAAGTTTTGCAGGCAATACATTGTATTTCACGATGACAAGTCAGTGGTCTACTCTGGAGCCTCAGGAAATTGCACTGAGATCAAAGGAGAGTATGTATCACTTTCATATTTTATCTATTGTTTGGCTACAAATACTGTCATCTTTTCCAAGCAAATACAACAGTATATTCTCATTTGTGTCTCCTGTCAGGGTGCTAAGTAAGGATTCTCCTTCTGGTGAAATGAAGGCAGTTGTCAGAGAATGCACGGTTCAAGGAAAGGATAAACAGTTTCTGGAGGTGTGTTTCTGGCTCAGTGTCAGCACTGAGTTTCACGCCCACTCTTTATTTGTCTTTGTTCCACTTTAGCGTTTTATTTCCCCTACTGCGGTGATCTTTTATTTTCCATGGCAACACTATGGAAAACTGTGTGTTAGCTTACATTAGAAAAAAATCAGACTTCAACTTTAATGTTCTTCTACTTGCCTGCTTGTGGCCTTTCAGATCTGGAGTAAAAACATCAAGGTGAAGAGTATCGATCTGACAGCCTTAAAGAAGCACGGCAAAGTTTATGAAGATGGTAAATCATCTGGTTGTAAAATCTTTGGTGTTTGTTGTTTTTCCTAAATATCTTAAATTGAAACTTTTACTCTATGTGCACCAGTGATAATGTAACATTGTGTGTGGGGCTTTTTTTGCATCCTCAGACCAGTTTGGCTGCTTGGTTTGGTCTCACTCTGAGACCCACCTCTTGTATGTGGCAGAAAGAAAGAGACCAACAGCAGAATCTTTCTTCCAGGTTTGTTTGTATTAAAACAAATTACAAAGCATGAAATATATGTTGGATTATGCAAAAAAAAAATTAGTTCACAGATGAATTAATGACTTTGACATATTTGCACTCGCACCAAAGATATGAAAGTACTCTCAAAAGTTGTTGAATGTCATTGAAAGAAAGCTTACTTTTCAGTCATAAACAATATTGTAAACTTATTCATACCTTAAATGTTTTCATTTTAAAAGATAGGTCTTATTCCTTATTATTCAAAAGCAAA
>VUQG01043860.1:213763-250481 GCA_015106755.1 Etia nguti | reverse complement strand
AAAATTTGAGAAATTTTTTTTTTTTTTTTTTTTTTTTTTCTAAATTCAGAAAATGTAAGAATGGTAACCAGTATACCAGCAATGCAACTGCAGCTTGAAAATGGTCAGAGTTGAATTGACATTTTTACAGTATAGGACAATTAGTTTCAATGTTGCTATGCTGGATAAAACTAGCTTGGGAATGCTTTGCTTAAGTTGGTAAATATTAATTGAATATTTATAATATTTGGGTTTACACCTCTAAAAACTGTTTTGTCTTTTTTATGTCAGAAAGGCTAACAAACTTCTCTTAAATCTTGCTATTCTAGCGGGTCTTGATTTTGATGCTTTGCTGATCAAACCAAAGGAGGTTAAAGACGGAGTGAAGCTGCCTCTTATCGTCATTCCTCATGGTTTGTTTCTTTCATTTTGATTTTTAAACCATTATTTGTTTTCAGTACAGAATATTTAAAGTACTGAATATTTAACAGTTGTTGTGCAATGTTTACTTAGAGAAATATACCAGAAAAGCAGAATCAATATTGTAAATGCTCTGTATTAATAACATGCATCAAATACAGCTACATTTGAAAGTAATAACTCTGTGATACTAATCCATTTTGGATTTACTTTTAGGATTGAATCTGTTTTGGGATTTGTTTCCTTTCAGTCGAGAGCTATTACTGATAAGATTGTGGTTGCTATGACAATAGTGCGCTATTCTGAAACCCAAGAATAGTCTTTTATGACACAGCTTGTAGTCCATGCAGTAGTAATGTTGTAAATACTGTAACTCTACATGCATATTACTTTCTGACATTCATGCCTCACTGAACTATGGTTTCAAACACTCGGGTTTTTAACACAAACTCAATATTTATCTCATTAGGTGGCCCTCACTCGGTGATAGTGGCTGAGTGGGGTCTTTCCGTTGCTGTGCTGTGCAAAATGGGCTTTGCTGTATTACTGGGTAAGTTCTTACAAGAATGTGAAGTACCTAGACCTGCTAAGAGAACAATCATCCCTAAATTACTTTAATTTAGACCATGAAAACATGAATGATTCTTTTTCTCTTTAATATTTGGAGTGGGGCTTGGAACAGCAAATTCAGGGTTTTTCCTGGCTCAGAATGGGCACTTGTGGGGTGACTACACATGTAGGCACAATTGGTCACCATGTTTGTAATGTACTTAACACAAGTCTAAGCAGCTTCCTCTTATTTTGGAGAATTCGATGAACAAAAAATGATCTCATAATTTATTTTAAACTTAGTTCTGGTGATATATTTTTAGATGGAAGGCCTAAACCTCTTTGGTTGGCAATATAATTTTTTATATTGCCACATTTATATCTGGATTTTGCGTACACTCATTTCTATAGTACGTCCAACAAACAAAAATATCTACCACTAATGATTTTATTATTGCAAGATAAAAAATAACTATGTCACTTTATCATTTCCCCCCTCAATATTTAATTATTAAATATCACAGGTATTGTCAATACATGTATATCCCAATACCCCTAGTTTGCTTTATGTTTTTAGTGAACTATCGTGGCTCAATTGGATACGGCCAGGACAATATCCTCTCACTGCTGGGCAATGTTGGCAGCCAGGATGTCAAAGATGTTCAAGTAAGTGTCATTAACTCTCACAATATTTTTCATGTCACGGCTTTGAATATCTTTATATGCATCCGGTGTTTTGCTTCATGGTGATAAATTTGTTTATATGACTGAGTTGATTGGTTTCTATGTTTAGTGGATGTTAGTTGTGATACATTCTGTTTAGAGTTTACAGCTCATAACACCAGTTCAGTTTTCCTTCCTTTTTTCTTCTTCTCTCCTCTTACTTTTATTTTGCTGGTGTCCATGTGTCTTTGAAATGTTTTACATTTGTTCTCTGCTTTTGTCACCACCAGCTTGCAGTTGAAAGTGTGCTGAAAAGTAACGACTTCGACGTGAAGAAAGTGGCAGTTTGTGGAGGCTCTCACGGTGGTTTCCTGGCCTGTCATCTGATCGGACAGTACCCAGAATTCTACAAGGCTTGTGTGGCTCGCAACCCTGTCATCAACTTGGCCTCCATGATTGGCAGCACAGACATACCAGACTGGTAGGTCTCATCATGCACATTCTCACGCTTTTGCCCGCATTTGTTTATGCATGTTTTTAGGTAATTCATGCGCAACCACATAACTGTGGCGTTTTACCAGTGACACTCCTTCCATTCAGTTACGACAGCTGGAAGTAAGAATGGGCAGTAAAGCCAAAAAAACGCATAAAGACATTGAAAAATTCTTGGTGACTAGTCCTGTAATTGTAAATCCAATTAAATAAAAGTGCACTTATAGCAAATCTAATATCCTTTGACATATTGCAAACATAGAGCAAGGGAAAAAAAAGGGGGGTCAGTATGTTTTCAAAGATCACTCATATTAGTGTCACATGAAAATGCCAACAGCTTACATTACACTACTCTAAAATAACAGAGGAAGTACATGTTTTGAACTTCCAGATCAGACATTTTTCACATCATGCCAAGATTAAAAGTAAATATCAATAAAATATTTTTACAACCTATAGCTTGTAATGATATCAGCTTGGAGGGAAGTGTTCAAAATGTACACAAATACAAGAGGAACAGAAAATGGCACAGTCAAGCAGTCATGTTTGTGTTCCTTTTTTTCTGCAGGTGCATGGTTGAGGCTGGCTATAACTACAGTACAGACTGTCTGCCTGACCCTGCTGTTTGGGAGCAGATGTTGAATAAGTCCCCTATTAGGCATGTTGCACAGGTATAACCTTGAAAATCTCTTGAGTTTGTGGATATGTCTTTGTAAGTGTTGTTGGACAATGAAGCATGAAAGGTGTTTTCTGATCTAGGTAAAGACGCCGGTACTGCTGACCATAGGAGAAGATGACAAGCGTGTACCTAACAAGCAAGGAATCGAATATTACAAAGCACTGAAAGCAAAGCAGGTTCCAGTTCGGTAAGTGGCCTCCTGAGTAACGCGTTTTATTGCTTATGCCTGATATAGACGGGATAACTGGAGTCTTATTTTTGTCTGTTGTTCATTCAGTAATGCTCTGATTTGTGTTGCTTAGGTTACTGTGGTACCCAGGGAACAACCACTCTCTTTCCAAGGTGGATGCTGAATCAGATGGCTTTATGAATATCGCTCTGTGGATAATTCAACACCTGAGTCTGTGATGATAAATTTCAGATAAAAACACTGTATAGTGATAACGTTGCTGTTGCTGCCATGAAAGGATAGAAGGACACACACTGTGTAAGGGATGTTACGTTCCTGTTCCTGTTTCAAAGACAGTGTGAAGTTTAAACTTAAGCCAAAGCATTAAAAGTGCTCCACCCAACCAGAAGACACTTTATCTAAACTCTGCTTTACTTGTAATCTTTCTGTGGGTGTGGTGGTTTCCACTGGATGTCCAGTAAGTTTTAAAAAAAACACTTAGAAAAAAAAACTGTTTTGTTTGACAAACATTTTATTGATTGTTATTACTATGTAATCTTTACAATGCGTAAAGTCAAGGGCTTTACAGTGTGTTGCTTTTGTTAAAGTCAAATCACTTTAGGCAATTAATTTCATATTCAGTCTTTTTAAATCGGTGCTGTTTTGATTTCATTCACCTAATAAAGTAATTGTGAACACACTAACAGTGGTGTTTGAATTTTTACATGTGTACTGATTGAGAGCACTCCTGAAACTGGTACTGAAATAGTATGTCATTTCTTTTTTTAACAGAAGTTGTAGTGACTTGAGGAAGCCTTTCAATTTTTTTCCACCAATAGGAAACCCCCTCTAAACTGATAAAATGTGGCTCTTGCATTAGGAAGTGACTATCATCTGACAAATATTGTTTTGTAAAGTATTAGGGTTTTTTTTTTAACCATTTGATAAGGCTTGAATCTCCTCTCCCTTGTGAGTTTAAGAGGTCACATGGTTTGCATCAGACTGCTTTATACCTGACCACCTGCTTTCACTTCTGCATAATGAAAACTGCTTCTTGTCAGAGCACAGTCATCCTCTTATAACCTGTGCTCTCACTGCTTCAGAGCCCCCCTGATGTGAATTTTACGATGCATACTTCATGCGCTGTGGTAAGTGACTTTTCATTATATTCTGTTTGAAAGTCATACTTCATTTTAGGAAGTCTGAACTCGCAGTGTAAACATTTACGAACATGTAAACCAGCTGTTGAAGCTCTTTTAGATTTACGGTACTGTGCGTAAGTCTTGAGCCACCTCTTATTGTTTAAAACCGCGCTTGTAGGATTCAATCTTTTTTCTCTCACATACTCTGAACTCTCTTAGGCAAACTTTCTTGTCATTTCAATGATTTTCAGCCCAGTTCTTGTGTAATCTGGCATACCTCAGCCTTTTCTTTCTGCTTCCCTTCCTAAAGAACGGCTTCTTGACAACCTCATATTTCTAAAGGGTAGGACTTTCAGACACTGTTCATCTGTTGTAGATGAACAGTGCCACTTCTTCTCTTATCCAGTTCCTTTAAATCTTTTAAGGACACACCGAGATATGTCAGTTTTTTAGCTAATGGCTCTCAGAGAATCACTTCGTTGATGCAAAAATACTATTTTATAAGTGTGTTATCTTTGGCATGAAATTGGTTCTGTGCTAAGTTGTCAGTTATGTATCTGTTATTTTATAGTCCTTGGAAGCAAAATATAAAGAAATGAGGGGTTGTTCAAGACTTTTGCACTGTACTGTAGGATACAGATGGTGTTTATATTTTGTTATGTATATTATATAGTATCCTCAAACTTTTTGTAAGCAACTGAATTTAATGTTGTTACCTTTTTTTCAGGCTCTGGTGAAAAATATCCTCATCCTAAGCCAGCTTTTTCCATTGGTGAAGACCATAAATACAAAATTTTTACCATGTGACACAAATCTGAATGAAACTAACGTTGACTGCAGTGACAGACCGCTCAAGCACGTCCCCTTTATTAAGGCTACATCTGTAGCTGACATAGATTTAAGCCGGACTAAGATAAACCGCGTATGGCTGCATGCTTTCAAAGGTGTCCCAAATCTGCATACTCTAAAATTATCGGGCAACTGTCAGCCGGGCAGTCCGAGAGCTCTGGAAGACAGGTCTTGCAGAGTGAAAATCTCCAGGTATGCTTTCAAGACCCTACTAACACTGAAACATCTGGATTTGTCAGGAAACAGTCTTACCTACATACCGTGGTTACCAGAAAGCCTGGAGGTTCTTAATCTAGAGAACAATCAAATCTTCAACATTATCTACCCTCTGAACACTCCACATCTCGAAAAGCTCTTCCTCAGCAAGAACTGCTTTTATGCAAACCCGTGCAACCAGTCCTTTTACATCAGTGAAAAGGTTTTCCAAGAGCTCCCCAAACTCAAAAACCTCACATTAGGGTATGATAATTTGACAGCTATCCCTAAAGGACTGCCACTCTCACTGGAGAGTCTGGATTTAAGAGAGAATACAATTACAGAAGTCTCAGGAAAAGCATTTTTCAGAATGACTGCCCTACAGGATTTGAATTTGGAGTGGAATTGCCAACGTTGTGATCATGCTGCAAGGCCCTGTTTTCCATGCCCACATAATCAGTCTCTAAAGCTACATTCAAACTCCTTTTATTCTGAAAACAGCTCCATCATCATCCTAAGTTTGAGGGGAAACTCTCTGAAAACATTTCCAAAGGGCCTTTTCAGACCATTGAAGAAACTGAAAATATTGGACCTCTCTGACAACCTCCTGGCACATGCTATGCAAAATGGGACCTTCTTTAAAGAGCTGACAGGGGTCAAGTGGCTTAGCCTTATCTATAACTATGAACCACTGAAGACTTTTCCAGAACTTAATCTCTCCCCATATTTTAACAACATGTCTGATCTACAATATCTTCTTCTGAGTGGTAACTTTTTTCTAAAATTTTCTAATGAAAGCATTGAAGTCCTCTCCAAGTTAAAAAGTCTAAAAGTTTTAGAGCTGAGAATGAATTTCATTAATACTTTTAATATGACATTTCTAAAACAGTTACCCTCTCTTACCTCTATTGACCTCTCCCAGAACATGCTTAATTTCCTTCAGTGCTGCTCGATTTCACGATCTGGGATTGTGGATGAAAACCTGTATGCAGGCACTCTTCATAATCAACCTCTAACTCTAATGAATAGAGAAGTCACATCTAGAAACAACATATGGGAATCAGACCAATTAAATGTTGGGGAAACGTTGGAAGACAGTGTGACAGACATCTCAACACTATTGGACTTCCAGCACCGAGCAGATGTTCTGGACAAAAGATTTCCAGTAATTACGTCACTGTGGGACTTGAGAAATTTTCATTGCCAAAATAAGCTGACATTTGACCTGTCTCAAAATGATATCGTGTCCCTGAACAAACATGTGGTTTCAGGCATGGAGAATGCAGTTTGTTTAGACCTTTCCTTCAATTACATGAACCAGGCACTGAGGGGTGGGCTGTTTGAAGGTATGACACATTTAGAGTTTCTTAATTTGTCTTACAATAGGCTTGATCTTTATTATAAAGATGCTTTCAGGGAACTTAATTCATCTCTGAAGATATTAGATATTAGTAACAATGAGTTTCATTTTAATATGAGGGGCATGGGCCATCGCTTTGAGTTCCTTGAAAATTTGAACCAATTGGAAGCCCTAAGTCTGGCAAACAATGGGATTGGGATGCGAATCAACCAAAGGCTGATCTGCAATTCTTTGAAGTACTTTGACTTCTCTGGAAATCACCTGGACATCATGTGGGACCCTGACAACAACAAGTACACTAATTTCTTCCAGAACCTGACAAATCTAACCTACCTGGACATCTCTAACAACCATCTGAAATCTCTCTCATCTGAAGTGTTGTGTAACCTCCCAAGTAGACTTAGGGCTCTCATCATCAGCAGCAATTCCCTAAACTATTTTCCATGGCTAAACATCTCTGCACTTACCAGTTTACATTACCTGAAGCTGAATCACAACTTCCTTTATAAACTGCCAAATCATGCAGTAGTATTTGGAGTCAATTTTACCTTCCTGGACCTCAGTCACAATCGCCTCAGTTATATTCCTGAGGATTTCTTTAATAACGCAAAGTCCCTAAAATATTTGTATCTCAGTCACAATCAGATCAAAGAGTTGAACCGGGAGCATCTTCCTGTCCTCTTTAAAAATGACACTGGCCTTCAAAATCTCACCCTGCATGCCAACCCCTTTAAATGTGACTGCAATACCTCCTGGCTTGCTGACTTTTTGAGTACTACACCGGTACACATTCCTTATCTGACCACAGATGTACGGTGTGAATTCCCAGAGTCTCAGCAGGGTGAGAGCATACTGTCCATGGACCAGCGTTCTTGCCAGGACATATATGGTAGTGTAGCCTTCGTTGCCTGTTCATTTATGACTCTGGTGTTTACTGTTCTTCCTTTACTGAAGCACCTCTACGGTTGGGATATGTGGTATTGCCTGCAAGTGCTGTGGGCCGGACACAAAGGCTACTCCCAGATAGCTGGGACTGATTCCCATTATCAATATGATGCCTTTGTGGTGTTTGACACCAGTAACCAGGCTGTGAGGGACTGGGTTTACAACGAGTTAACTGTCAATCTGGAGAACTCTGGTCACAGGAGATTTTGTCTATGCTTAGAAGAAAGGGACTGGATTCCTGGGCTTTCATGTATAGAGAATCTTCATAATGCGGTATACCGGAGTGTGAAAACAGTTTTTGTGCTGTCCGGAGGTGTTAACGGAAATGTGAATGGTGTGATCCGCCAGGCCTTCTTCATGGTTCAACAGAGGCTTCTGGATGAGAAGGTAAATGTAGTAAAATCAGCCTTTTTATTTTCACATATTTTGTGGCTGTACCTTAACTCACAATTCTAAAATTATCCCTAATTCTGTCTCAAAAAGGTGGACGTAGCTGTGCTGGTTCTGATGGATAAGATGTTTCCCAAACTGAAGTACCTTCAGCTGAGAAAACGATTGTGCAGAAAGTCTGTGTTGTCATGGCCGCATCACCCATGTGCTCAACCCCTTTTCTGGAATCAAATAAGAATGGCGTTGTCATCAGATAACCTCAAGTTTTATGACAACAACATGAGTGAAAGTTTTATATGACCTCCTTTTACATGCTAACAGGGGTAATCATGATGAAAAAGACCTTCATCCTTCATATCGCTAAATATTAACAAACTTGCCCTTTCATTCACATGCTGTCACATACATTTGATTGGTGTTATAATTTTATTAACTCTTCCATGTATATATGTTATATATTTTATTCTTAGTGCTCTGTTGTTTTATTTAAAAATTGGTTTCTCTGGGACGTTATTTGTTGTTATTGTTATTATGTAGAATGTGATCATTTGGATGTCTTAGCTTAAATTTTCTTAATTTTTTTTGTTTTCCTTTGCCTAATCCAGTGGTTTACAACACCTGTATTTGTATTTACAGAAAATAATATCAGCTTTCCTTTCCGTTATAGGCACTTTTGATTGCATTGTGTAGCACGTAAACCTATAATTTACCTATTTAATTATATGTAGTTTGCGCCACACACTTAAAGGATTTTATCTTTCCTTCTTGTTGTCAATCAGAACCTTTGTCATCCACTAATCTATGTAAAAATAATTGTCATTCATTACTTTTTATGCAATCACAATGCATGGGCTACACAATCCCATGGCATATCTGCTATCGCCTTGCCTCAATGCACACAATTTGCTGTACTGCTGATCGAATCTTTGTCTTCAGACCACTTTCACGTTTGCGTTGCAAAGTTAACTAAAGTACTGATATAAGAGATGTAATAAACTTGACTTGATTTCCCTTGAGTGGCTTGATTTCATAAATACCGGCTTACCTGCAACACTGAGCACTCCACAGTCTACAGAGTTTTACTTCTCTTCCGTTATGTTAAGGGGAGGAAATGAAACCAGCACTTGTTGCAGGTTACAGATCACTAAGGACTTCATTATCACCTACTTGAGTGATCTATTTTTTTTCTCTGTAAGTTTAATGAGAAAACAAAATCATGTCATGTTGGGGTCATTTTGTCTCATCATCTCGGTACTCTAGCTTGGCGGCATCTCTTTTCTGAGACTGAAACCCCGGACCAAATATAGTTACAATTACTCACTGTAATTTCTGGTTTATGGTCTGTTGAATGCAAAATAGGATCGTGCCGAACAGCTGCACTTCCCCGATACACTTCAAAGAGCACCTAACTGCACTGTCACAAGTCACCACACCACATTTGTATTCCAGAATAGTCCGGTTTTACCCAATCACATGGTGTGATCTTAAATTATGTCTCTACATCTACTTCAAGCAAACTCACTTTTGTCTGTGTAGGCTCTTTTGTTTCAAAAACAATATTAAGATCCATCTGCTGTGTAGTAAAGATAATTTCAGAGCTTTGGCTTTGCGTAATACCTTCCAAGTACCATTCCCAATTCATGATTCATAGGTATATGAAAAACAGGAAACCACCCAATCATGGCTCTTCGGGCTGCCCCACCACGGCGCTTCGTCGCGCACGCGCCAGCTGGGAGAGCGCGCCCACGCGGACCCGATGGCAGTACAGGTCATGAGCTGAGCCGCTGAGATCATGGAGCCTGCGCTGAGGTCGGACAGGGTACTGATGGGACTTTACAGTGATGGAGAGGTGCCTGTACGGTAAGCTCCGGCAAACATTTGGGTGCGCACCTGGACTTTGTGGAATTATTAAAAAAAATAAATAAATCCAACATGAAAACATTATTTCAACAAATTAAACTGTGTGCTTTTAGTTTTAGCGGCAGATTAATTATTATGTAAGGTACGAGTCCGAACTCATGTAGCCGTGTGCATACGAGCAAAAAACTAATCCGTCATGCGGTGGTCATAGTAGAATTATGCTGCCGTCTCTGTCCAGGCTGCCCGGTCACATGCACAGCGACAGTTTTACTCGTGCCACGCATGGAATACGGTTAGGTCCGCTCGGTAGTTTTTACATTAAGGTGAGAGGATGTTGAGCTCCACGAAAAGCCCCCCAAAGGATTGTAAATTATCATCCAGAACAACCGAGCTATGCCGTTGCAGTTTGGGCGGTGATTCGACTTTTCTCTTCGCAGCAACAGCTGGCTGCAAACTCAGAAGTAAGTGCAGCGGCTTGTGGACCGAAATGAAGTGAGGCGTTGTCTACTTTATTTCACAATTCAGCTCTTCCTTCATCTGTCCTTTCTCATTCTGCCACTGTGGTTTGACATGGGAGCGTGCAGCTGCGTAAACTTGGCGCGCCTCCACGAATATGGACCAGTGACTTGTGATACCTCCATCTTAATGCGAATAATGCAAAAGGGCAAAGCTTTAATAGTAGCTTACCAAGCTACCATGAGTAGAATTTAGAATTGTTTAGACCCTGTTTGTAATTTTATTATAATATCTAATTAATAGAATAACAGTATTCACTAATTATTGGCCACATTCCTCCACTGATATACCAGAAGTACACACAAATGGGTACCATTGAACGTTTATTAAGCTAACTTCATTGTCTCAACAGTGGATAAGGGATTGACAGCTATGTTATGACTGACAAGTAGACTTAGCCAATCGCTCAGTTGAATCCTGTGTAGTGAGTCCCAGCACCCAATCCTCATGGATTAGAGGAGGGATTATGATGTGGATTTGCCTCTGCAGATTTGCAGACAGGCCCCCATCGTGGACTAGGATGATGCTGGGGTGCACTTACTTTGATATGGTTTATAGTTTTAACATGTGCTACGATGTCTATTTCTCTCCAGTTTTAGCTGGAGCCTAAGGTACAGGTATGTTGACAGCCTGGCTAAGCATGATGACAAATTTACAATTGCCCCCGAGGGACGGTGGGTAATAAATGTTGCATTATCCTAAGTTCATTGCAGATTACACAATTTTGTTTTCCCTGCAGACCTGAACAGGCGTCAGAATCCCAGCACTTTGCAATAACTAGAGTTGGTGCTGTCCATGGTGCTGAAATGGTCATACTGGCCCATCTTCTTCCTTTTTTTTATATTCTTTCACCATCTACCGTGGTGACTGAGACTGTGGGAGGTTTTCTAAATATAATGAGCGAGAGTGTAGAAGTAGCCAGTAGTATACTGCACCACTAATGTGCAGTCTGCTTAGAGACATTTCTTTCCTGTCCTCACATCGTCACTCTCCCCTAATAAGGAACAGTGAGGATTAGGGAGTACTTTAGCAATTGTAAGTCAAGTTGTAAAGCACTTGGTCCGAACTCTTTTCCTGATGAAGCACACTAATCCTATACCTTTGTGTAAAAGGTTCTCTGGGAAATTAAATGTTTAATTTCTTTAAAATCTTCATTAAATAATGACCATAAAACATGAATTACATCAGCCTGGCTGTGACTAGAAGTTCAATTGACAGTACTGTTTGTTATATAGGTGATGCTTCCAGTGCATGGCGTTGATTAGGTAGTTCTTGATTTAAATCATTGGTGTAATTTTATTTAGCTTTCTTGTACAGCTGCTTGTGTTGATGCTACTTTTAACCATCAAATCAAATTGGTTTTAAATGATTTGTCTCAAATGATTGTCTCACTTTCACCTTTTTAGAATCCATGATGTCCTGCACTGTAGCTGAAATTACAAGACCTCTGACCTGTGTGTCTGGGAGCCCTGTTGCCAACAGTGACTGCTGCTTTCCTCAAATAGGACTAACTAAAAGTCAGCCTCAAGCCCTAAACAATCAGGGATGGACAGGTGAAAACTGAGAGGCCAGTAGGTGGCCTTTATTTACTCTGTTATCCATAAAAGACATGAGCATATTCTCAACTTTAACAGTTTCTTTTCAGATGTTGTATTTTGCCATGTAAAAAAAAAAGATGCCTTTAAACATTAGAGCCAAGCCCACACAGAGCAAGCTTTCTGCTGCTGCAAAGAGTAGTGGGCACACCGATGGCAATTCATCTCATTCACGTTTCTCAAGGTCCCCTAAACACGGGAAAGGCAAACAGGCTGTAAGCTCAGCACTAGGGGCCCGTTCAGGGTTAGAACCAGGCTCTGTGTCAGGAGGTGTGCCTGCAACACCATCTAAACTGACTGGGGGACAAGGGTCAGTGTCAAGGCCAGGTTCAAAAATCAAAGCTGACCCAGAAGCAGGCAAAGGGTCAACGCGTGGTTCAGCGACAGCACCGGGGGGTAAAACCTTGTCTATGGAGAATATTCAGTCTTTGAGCGCTGCATATGCCACATCAGGTACTATGTATCCCAGTCAGCGGGAGTCCTTGGAACCCTCTGGTGGGTATCCCAAAGGCACCATGACACTAGGTAGAAGTACCAGCCGCTCCTCCTACACTGGCCGGACGACAGCTACGGGAAGCAGCCCAAACATCACATCTTCTGGGATGCATCACTCATCAGACCCTTGTGGAGACCAAAGTTTTCTTTCTGGAGGGACTTCTAGTTTACGGCGACAGTCTGGAAGACACACACAGATAATGAATTCGGCTGGACGTGGAGAGGTTTCCACATTTGATCTCCATTCTCAGCTGAGGGATCTGCAGAGAGAGAACAACAACCTGCGGAGAGAACTGGAAGGAGGTAGGGATGGATGGATAGGCCCCAGCATGAACAGCGTCAACTTTTGGAGCCCAGAAGTAAAGAGAGAAAAGGGCCTGAGGCGAGAGGAGGGAGTGAGGAGCTCCATTGTGAAAGACCAGTACAGGACAAACCAAGAAGATTTGCAGGTGAGCTTGTTTCAAAAATAGTTGCATAAAAAAAACAAAAAACAGACATTTTCTCCACTAAACACAACCGTTTATTACTGTTACTTCACATGAAAGGTTCTCAGTGTAACACCCAGAAAACTTTTGCTGTTATTGATGGTGAACTTCTGTCAGTCTTGCTTGTGGCTAGTGTTAGCACTTGCCAAATCAGCAATGAGACATATATGAGACTGTCCTACACTGATGTGTTGACTAACTGCCCCTGGCCTCCATCGCCCACAGCTAGTACTGTAGAAAGCAATTCTTACTTAGACCTTTGGTTTGTACTCTTACATAATTTAGTCTTGGCTAAATTCAACACTGTTTAACATATTATATAAGCATGGGTCATATTAGCTGGTGAAGTCATTTGGCAAGATAGGCAACTAGCATTTTATATTTTATTAGCTGTAATGCAGGGGTGTCAAACTCTGATCTTAAGTGGGCTGGATCGCTAAAAGTATTCTTCATATCCTAAAAAAACAAACAAGCAAAAAAAACAATATTAATTATTTACCTTTCTTTTATCATAAATACACTTAACTATACACTTAAAAATTTTCAATTAAGTTAAACTATTTTAAAAACTGCTGATGATTTTTCAACATGTCTTTGTTGTTCCACTTTAAAAAACTTTAAATACAGGAAATTATAGAAAATGTACTGGCAGCTCAATATCTGAACATTTTCCAGTAATTAAAAACTACTTATAAGTAGTTTTTAAGTATAAGTATAAGAGTTTTATGCCCGAAAATGGATGATATTTTGTCAGTAATAATATTGTAAAACTGACCTAAACGGTTAGAAATGTTTTGCTCGACTTCATTCACATTTTTATATTTTCCATAGCCTTCTACCAAGTCAGATTTGACCCTTTGTCAGGTCGGTTAGCTGTAAAGTTAGCAGGGTGACAAGCACAGGTTAGCCAGCTAGCTTTAGCTTAACTGCATGAATCTGAGGATGCTAAATTTGCAGCATTACCTTATTTAATCCACAAAACCAGACAGAAGTCCCGTGAGTTAAATGCCATGCCTCAGTCACATCCTCTTTTGGCCAAGGTTACTAGAGCTTTCTTATTAGTTAATTATTTAACACTGGTTGACCTGCTAACATGGATTAATTACTAGCTATGTTACACAGAAAGTGGTCCAAAATCTCACTGACAGAGGCAACCCAGAAAGTCTGGTAATGTTGTATGTTTAAAATTATATTACAAACCTTTCTTACATTGCATTAAAAAAGCATTAAAAAAATCAGTCGACAGAAGCCTGCAAGTATCTGTTACAGAAAAGCTGCATATTTGATTTTACCGAGGTCTTAGTTTTTTAAAATGACACTCTTTGTAAAAGCCTGAATGGAGTGTCTGCTCGCACACTCCATTCAGGCTTTTTGTGCTGACCCACCCATTTCCTCTGCATATCATGCCCCTCGCTTCACTTCATACCTTTTGTTCCTGACTTCAAGGTTGCACTGAAAGGCGTCTGTGCAGTTCATTTATAATGATGTTTGCGGCTCCCAGTGTTTCCATGGGAACGTGCACTAGTGGCATCCACTCCAAGTTTCTAAAAAACCTCACATCTACCCCTGAAGAGACAGTGACTAGTCCTGTCCTGTGTCACCTGTCCCTGGAGTGTGGTCCATTCAGTTCGAGGCATTATCCATTTGTCTGCCTCACTGAACAGCTACTGTATCTTATCTATTCTTCCTTTATCTGAATTCTTTGTGTTTTTCATCCTGACAGTCTCCTGTTTCTCCATTTGCTTTTTAAGCATTTTTTTCCCTCGCATGTCTGTTTTTCTGATGGAAACACCTTAAAAGTTGTTGTATACAATATGAAACTCATCTAGAGTCTCTCACTCTAAGAAATAGCTTTAGCAACTCCACTCCCAAATTTTTGTATTGTTCTTTAAACCAAGCGTGCAAAAACCTTGATCATATCTTCCACGTCTCCCATCTGACTCCTCCTTCTTGTAACCAAGGAGCCACCTCTGCATTCATATTTATAGCTTTTTTCATCGCACATTGTCACAGAGTGTGAGGACACTGTGACACATACACGCACACCTACACACGCATACACACATTCTTCTCATTTTGAAAGCAGCAAACTTTATAAAATAAAGCAGACTCTGTTATTTGCACAAGTCATGCTGCAGCATTCTGGCCTCAAGTGAAGCTTGTTGAAGTTAACATAAAGAAATGCTCATTAGCTGTTTGCTTGAGTAAACCTTTGGGCTTGATCACGCCCTGATTTTTAATTTGCACGGTATTTTTCTAGTGAGCGTAATAATAACGTTAAACAAACCTGTCGCCTTGTTCTGTCCTACTCTTACTTGCGCTGTCCCCGTGCTTCGTGCTGGTGCACACACCTAGTTTAGCTTTACCTCATCACAGTTTTCGCAGTGTTGACTAGTTATGAAATTGCTCTTTTTTGTCTCTCACTCTTGACCTTTACTGTAACTCATAAGGCTCACAGCCCACGTAAAATATAATATGCAAAATCTGAAAAAGACTTCTTTGAAAAAAACCTGCTTTTAGAAAAAAACAGGTGTATCACGGGGAAGATGTTATTCTTAAGCTTGCTGCTCTCCCTTATCGCCTCCGTCTCCCCTCCCTTCTTTCAGTCTGGCACTTTCCACCTCTTTTTTTCCTCATTTCCCCTGGATATTTTCTTTCTTTCCTTTTTTGCTGTTTGAGAGACTGTGGAAAGAGTTCAGTCTGGCATGAGAACTTTGTTATTAGCATAAGGAATGTCACCTCTTCTCTCAGCAGCAGTGACCAGTTTTGTCCCCTAACCATCTGCCTGTTTTGCTTATGTTTGCGTCGGCTGCGTGTCTGTGTGCGTGCACAGTTGCACGTGTGTATTTGTATCTTGGTTGTGTACGTGTTTGTGTGTAGGGCTCTCCTCCCACTCTGACTTAATATTCAATGCTTGTTGTTGCATTGATTATCTGTGTTCACCCTCGGCTCCCTCCTACGTCTCCACTCCGTGTCCTTAGCTCCCTGCACCTTCTGGACTGGAAAAGAGAGCTTAGAATAATTGAGTAAAATACGTAACACCTTCACACTGATTAGAAAATAGTCATTTAACTTTCTGATAAATCATTGTCTGAGTTTTGTAAGTTGCTGTTTGTGTGTGTGTGTGTTTATTTATACTTATACTATACTTTTTTTTGCACAGTTACAATTTCATGTGTCCTTTTAAGCACTGATTGAATTTCCAGTTGAAAATCAGGAAGCTATGAAAGTAAACGAACATAATATATTCTGTGATCTTTCGCCTTCTGTGCTGCAAAAGCAGGAATGTCAAAAGAAATTTGTTGCCCCCAGCAACACACGGACATTTAGCGGTTAGTTGTTCGAATGGTAAATATTGACGTATTGGTTAGTCATTGCAGTGGAAAACCTCTGCAGCCTTACGGTCATAAGTCAAGTTTGGCAAATTTTGTTTAAACCCACAGAATTTATTTTAAGTTCCAGGTAAAGCTCTACCAAGGTTTTTAGATGCCTTTCCATTCTTTATCATGAGGAATTTAAAAAAAACTATATTTATTATGAGCAAATAAAGGTTCCTCCAGTTGTGTTCTATTAATTTTAGCTGAAAGATGGTATCAAAGGTATCAAACTAAAAGTCAAATCTTCTTTGATTAGATAACTTGGACAATTATATGAAAAGAATAAAAGATTTTTGTTAATAATAGTAATGATAAGAAGAGAAAGAAGACAAAGAGAAAAGCAATTCACAAAGTAAAAGACACACATTTTTCTTTTCTTTCTGTCTCTGTGTTGCAGTCTGTTATGATATACTCACAACTTAAGAAACGTTTGAACTTCGGAGGCGTAAACTTACTGTTAATTTGAAAATATGGATGCTGATTCTCTTTAGGTAATTTTAAAATGTTCATAAATTTGTTTACATCAATTGTTTTCTTTTTCTGTGTGGAATTCCTTTGTACTTGATGCTCTTTCTCAATCCTCTGTTACTCTACTTGCAAGTAGCACAACAGGAGCTTTTGTGTTCTCCATGTGCTTTGAGGAGAAAACCCGACCCCTTGTGGTCATAGTGTGTAACTAGTCTCCAGGAGCTTTGTGAATTAAGATGACTAAATTAATCTACCTAATGGTTATTTGTTCCTATCATGTCTCACTTTTGGCTTTTCACGTGTCTTTGTGTCTTACATCGTCTCTCTCTGCTGCAGCCTGGGAATAACAGAAGAAACAAGGTCTGTCTTCATATACCGTGCCATACTTTACATATGTGTGTGTGTTTTCACATGTTGTGCAGATTTGCTCATGTATAATTGGTATGTTTGTTTAATTATTGAATAAATGGGAACTTTGTCTTTTATAGCAGCTTCCGTTAACGGTTCAGGAGCTTCAGGAGGAGCTGAGGGCTCATAGAGAGATGAACAGTCGCTCCCAGCAGCACCGTCAGCAAGGGAACTCCTATCGAGATCTCCATATGGACCAGGACCTCAGAGGGGGACTTAGCCCTGGCCACAGTCCCAGACAAAGCCCAAGCAACCTGCAGAGTCCTGGACCAAAGAGCAGCCCTAGAGCCAGCCCATCCAACACCTACAATCCAAGGCAACAGGAAGCTGACATCATCATTCACAGCCCCGGATACGGCTGTAACACTGCAGTAGCCGCACAAAGAATCAGCCCAGCTGACACCCTTCAGCGTGGACTGAGGAGCAGCCCAAATCAGCCTCTCTACAGTCCTAGCCAAGGTCCAGGGATTGTACCCAGCTCTGGTTCTCTTCACCCTTGTAGTCCCTGTCAGGTACCTGGGTGTGACGGCTTTTCCTCACCTCCCCCCCTGGTTCCATCAGAGGAGAACTTCTTCCAACTACAGTCAGAGCACGAGCGGCAGGCCAAGGAGCTATCCCTGCTGAGGAAAACCATGGAAGAGATGGAGATGAGAATTGATTCTCAGAAGCAGACGCTGGGCGCCCGGGACGAGAGCATCCAGAGACTGTTAGAGATGCTTCAAGGCCAAAGCCAAGGTCAAGCTCAAGGTCAGGGACACTGGGGACGGGGACAGCGGACAGGCATAATAACCATGGCAGCGCAGGAGGCTGAAGCCCAGCTGGAGAACGTGCATTTGAGAGAGGTACATGTTTTTCCTGCTGATATTTCTACACATCTGAACCATTCATCTGCACTGTCAGAGCAGAGAAGGCCTGAGCATTATGCGCTAATCAAGAAGTTATAATTTAGTGTAGGATTCTCACATGTTGAATCACGGTACTCAGTTGAATTTCCTGAATTACCTTTTAGTTTAAAAGTCACTGAGTCAAATATCCCTGATTACCAAATAAAAATCATTGGCAAGTTAAGCCACTATATGATCATATGCTTAACATTAGTTGAAAACATTAACACAGCATGTCAGTTTCAATACCAAAACATTGTCTTGTTCTATAGCTTTTTAAAAATATGTTCACTTTAAAGCATACATGATCTGATGATAAACTATATTTGTATTGCTAATGTTAATTGATGAGATTACATACTTGGGTGCGCATGCATGCCTAATCTGTATACATTTACGCCTCTATCTACCTGTCAGTTTCTATGTATTAAGCAAAATGTGGGAGCAGGAATCAGCTCAGCAGGTCTTATCAATGGGCCAGATTAACATACGGCAAGCTCTAAGCCTGCGTTGAGCCATGCAGTTTTATAATCTGTGTGTATGTGTGTCCTCCTGAGTATACTCATATGGTAGCTGAACAAACACCAGTTTCTGTGTGCTGTTTGCAGCATTTGATATTCATGTTTAATTCTGCAGCCCATGACTTGTTATGCCTTCAAATAAATACTTAACTAGATAAATCTGAAATTTAGTTTAGCCTATGGAAAAACAAACAGTTCTTCAGGTGCTCATACTTCTCTATTCCCTGTTGTTTCTTTTCTCAATTAGAGTTTTATTATGTACCAGCCCTGCAGCCAGTGCTGGTGTAGCACAGGTGTATCGGCATTCTCTGCCATTGAGGCCAATACTAGGCTGCTCTGTGCTCCTCACTACTGCCTTATCTATTTTTAACTCCTAAATCTTCTTAGCCTTTAATTTCTCTACCTCTGTGTGTGTGTGTGTGTGTGTTTTATGTCGGTGCATGCCCCCGATATTGTTTGTGTCATTATGTTCTTGTTTTTCTGTCTTTGTTTGTCTGCCTCTCTGCGTCCACCGTGCCCACTCAAAAAAAAATTGTGTGTGTGTGTCTGTGAATGAGCATGCGTACACATCTGGAGCCAATCGGCTTAGTGTTTTCAAGTGAGAACACTCCCTCTCTGGGTGGCTGACGGGATATCCGCCCATTTGGTCACTGTGGTGATTTTGTTTAAGGGGAGTGTGGATGTTTCAGTCCATGCTAATGCAACCACTGCTGTGTATGTTTGGGTTGGAGTGTGTGTGTGTGTAATGTGTGGGACCTAACCATGCTGTGTGTGTAAGAGGTGAGTACCTGCTCACACACACTGCGTGCCATGCTATTTTTAAGTACTTGACAGCTTAACATATGCTATGGAGGAGGAGGGGACATATGTGAGGAAGAGAGGGAGAGTGGGAGTTCAGATCTTTTTTGAAGTAGAAAAACATGCTGTGTTTGTCTGAATATTAATGTTTGATTAATGAGTGAAAACAGCCTGACCTCCCTAATTGAAAAGAGAGGTGATTGTTCTTTCAGTTTCCCCCTAAGTTTCTGGTCTCATTGTGTGTACATATATGAGAGAGAGAGAGAGAGTGCAATTTGTGGAGGGAAAAAAAATGGGTGGGGGACGTTTTTGAAATGTTTCTTCCCTTTTTTGCCTCCATGAAAATAATTTAGAAACAAAATTGGAAAAACATTTACAGACTCATTAAGATCTCCATCTAAACATGTAGGAACTTAAACAGATAATTACTGCATGTGCAAAAATATTTTGATCTCTTTATGTAAAACAAAATTAATTGATTGGTACACTATTCCCAAGCCTGGTTTGCGGACACGAGTGGTACAATCAAACATAGCAATTTAACACACTAAAGATAAATCTCTCCCTCTCTCCTTTTATTATTTGGCCAAGTGTGCAAACTTCTTTATCAAATATAACATAATTTAAAAATGTAGCAACACATACATAATGTCAACAATGAGAAAACCCCCATTAAATAAATAGGCCCCCTACTGTATATTCTTACTGGTCAGCCTAAAGGCCTTTAAAATCACTGTATATTGCACATTTTGATGGTGTGAATGGCTGCATTAAGGATACCTGAGTTTTAAATAGTATTTTTAACACAAAAAACATTTGCACGAATGTTACACATCCGGTGGGTAAAAGCCCTAAGATAGACTTATGCCTCCTTTTTTTCTGTTTTGAGGGATCTTCTGCTGCGTGTCACCTCTCTTTTAACTTTGCAAAACTCCAAGAAGCCAACCTCTGTTTTACAGCATCATGCAGCAGTGAATGGAGGTTAGGTTATGAATAATGTGTTTATGTAGGAGTGTATCGTTTTCTCTGTATGGGCCCATCATAGCAGCTACACCATCAAGCTGCAAACATGACATTCTTCAGAGATGGCTCACTAGCAGGATATCACACGTAGAAGCTTCAGTGCATGATGACCACATGGAATTTAAATGTACATCCGATATGTTTGATTACTAAAGGGCTATGTTGTTATATAGATGTGAATTTGTGTTGCTCAAATAAACATACATTTCCAGAAAAAAACCCCAAACATTATGCAGATGACAGCATGTGTCGCTTTTATTATTATTGAACATTAATTTGTACTTTTACAGGTGTACAATAGCAATCCCAGATGCATTCATTTACCCCTACACTATCATGGTGCTGCCTTTTGAACTGCCAGGATGTGGTTTCTCATAGTTCCAAAACAAATTTTAAATTTGGTTTTGGCAGACTGGAGGACAGTTTTCAGTCTCCAGTTACTTCCCGAACCTGTGTAGTGATTTCTATTACATACTGCCAGTCAACAACATTTTGTGGTTTGCCTCTTAAAAAAACATTAATCGGATAATCAGATTCTCTCAATCTTTTAATAATGTTAAACACTGCAGATGATGTAATACCAAGTTCCTTTGCAGTTTTAGGTTGAGAAACATTCTTCAGTAAATAAACACTCAGCCTCTCTGGATGTTCTTTATAGATCCAAACATGTTACCGACCTGTTGCCATTTAGCCCAACTAAATGTGAAATTTTCCACCAGATATTTGTTTTCTGTAGCATGTCATAACTTTCCCCTGCCCCAGCTTTGAATTTTTTTTTTAACCATGTTGCTGCCATCATGTTTTCCTCTTTCAGCTGCTCGCTTTAGGGGTCCTCACAGTTTCAACATTTTGTATTATGTCTTTAAACTGTTTTTCAGTGGAGCTGGTTTATCGCCACTGCCTTAAAACAGTTGTTAAGTAGTTTAATGCATTTGTCACTTTGTGGGTGGTGATGAATTTAAATGCTTAGAGGTTGGTTTATCCAAGCAGTAGGATACTTCCTGTGAAGGCATCTTGTCTTTGTGTACCAAATAAGTAATTTTGCTTTACGTTGCAAGGGCGAGTCGGTGATGGTAGTGCAGCTATTACCTCTATCTGGGTCCGCTGCTGTTAGCTTTTTGATTAGCTCCAAAGGAAACTAGCCCGACTTCCTTTCATTACCGCACCCATTACTCCTCATCTAAATCTAAATCTCAGCTTGTTTACTTTAAGCTGAGATCATAAATGCCCCTTTTTTCAGTTTGCCTCTCATTTTATTTTACTCATTTTTTGTTGAATGAAGTGGCCATCTTAAATTTGTGTTTTATCGAAGGAAAGCCGAATACATATATTAAAGTGTGTGTTTGTACGATGAAAATCAGAGAACTGACGGATGTTTCTCTGCATTCCATCCAGGACAGACCACAGCCATATGTGAAATCTCTTGAACCAGCTGTCTGTGCTTATGTGTGGATTTGCAGTGCGTATGGATGGAGAGCACACTCCATCACTCCTTCACCTGCTGATGTATGTTGTCAGGGGGATTGTGTGCATAGTGGTGTTCTCTCACTTTTGTTTCCTGTTCAACTTTGTCATTGATCCGAATACCTTAATTTCACAAATCCAACATAGAAACACTGGCACATGTTTTTCAGCCTATTCATAGTACTCATAGACTGATCTTGACTAAAAATGATTTGGAAGCAACACATTTTAGTCACTTTTAAAAAGCTCTGCTTCTAAAATGTTTACTGGCCACCTAAACTTTTGCAGTACCAGCAAGGTCCACAGAGTGGCAGTGTTCTATCAGAGTTTGACCACTGCAGCGATTACAATCACAAACTGAGCCAAAGTTGTGTGTGATGGGACCACATACACACACAGACACACACACACACACATGCTGAGAGGCATAAATCTGGGCCTAATTGACTCTCCCCAGCCGTCAGGTCCCTGTAGACCCAATAATAACAGCCTCACCACTGGTCTGTTCCTGCCCAGACCTGACCTGCTGCCAAATGTGTCCAAACACACACACATTCACACTTTCACAATGAGTTTTTTACTTGGAGATGGCATGTATTCTTTATACGTAACATACTACAGATGCCGTATGGTCAGTCGGGGCTCTAAAGTTCGGCCCCCTATTGTATCTCACTCGGTGTGATCGTTTAAGGCTGAGCACTATATGCAGCACTGCTCTGTTGCTGAGAAATAAGAGTCCCTGTTTTTCTGCTTTTATATACCATGACTGGCTTCAGAACTCCTGCTGCTTTTTTGGCATGCCTTTATCTCTTTAACTTTCCAATGCCAGCATGTTGGAATGAAGTGGAAATTCGTGTCAGCAAATCTTTTTTCTCGAATCTTTTTCCCGCTTTTCCTTTCTGCTTACTTTCTCATGCCACCAAGCTCAGCGGCAAAATATTGATGTCTATTCTGCCTCTCTGTCTGGATATGTTTGTCTACGCACTATTTCTTTTGTTCATCCCAGTGTGTTTTGTTTTTTGAGAAGCCAAACTTTCAGCTTTTGCTATAGAAACCCATCTCAGCTACCATCAGAAGACTACTGCAAATAACATCAGCAAAAACTCACACGCATACACATATACCAATTCTCCCCTTTCCCCACCAAAATATGGGCACCACCTACTTGCTATGCTCTGCTGATTTCCCAGAATGTTTGAGTGGAAAAGTTTATCAGGACAAGATTACACCCCTCAAAGCTTCTCCTCACTTTGCAATCCCCAACTATTTCAAAACAAAAGTCTTTGATCCCCTCAGTTTTTCCATTTATCTTTTCAAACTGCACTTTTAATCCACTGAGCCAATAGGCAGATGCATTTGTGGCAAGCAACTGTGTTTCCTTTTGTTTTTTACTTTTTCTCTCACTGATGGTGAGGGGATAGGAATGGGATTAGTGAACATACATATATGTGTGTGTGTCTCTATCAGTCCATGTTCTAGTGTGTGTACGTTGTACATGACACCATTGCCTTGAGGCTAGAATTGAACCTTTTGACCGTATCCTTCAGTCAGGATGCCGGCACTTATTGCTATAGTGTTACGTTTGATCCTATTCATTCCATATGCTCAGTCCCTCTGACACATGTGGAGCAGAGAGGATGGTCTTTGATGACGCTCTCTCTTGCATGACTTAATTTCCCCCACTGAGAGACACAACAATTTGCAGAACTGTTGCTGAACTGTTGTTGATAACAAGTTAATAGACACACTTTCTCAGAGGAACAAAAAAATGTGCACAGGCAGTCACAAAGACAGACATGCGCACTGTGACAAATCCACAATAGGAGTGACACTTTAATAATGGCTTGAACTATGGTGGCAATGGAAATGGTAGTCTGTGGGAGGCATGCTCTGACAGCAGTAATCCCTCCTTATCCACAACTGACATGGACAAGTGGATAAGGTCCTTGTCTGCTGTCATTTCAGCTCACTGGCAGAACTGACAACCTGTTGCTTATTTATGATTTTTATGCTTCATGGCAGGATGAGCTGTTTCAGTGTGTGCATTCAGTCTTCATGGCTGTAATTTTTCAGTTTTTGGCTTTGGTTTGTACATTTATGCATGAACAGTGATGCACTGCAAAGGTGTAAAAAATAAAACACTTGCATTGTTTAAAGCATTTTCTTTCCTGCTAATGTAATATTAGAGGTAATTATTGAATGGTGAATCTCCACTGAGCATGTGCTGCTTTTTTGTTAGATTATTAGTAATACATTAGTAATACATGTGTGGATTCCCTCTATAGATCATCTTTGTCATTCCACCCATAGTTTACTGTAGCGGTTTCCAGTTCTACACAGTAATCTTATACAGTGAATTCTCTATACAGGCGGCAATGGTGTTCTGTGGTTCCTTAATATCAAATCTTTGTGGGGGATTGAAAGCACAACATCACAGAGGTGCCCCTTTAAGCAAGGGCCACTCCCTCATTACCACAACTGATCCTCTCCATGCTCCGGTCAAGCTGCTTGGTGGCGAGAAGATCAGACTGTGGTTGTGCTGGGTGGTGTCGTGTTGTAAATGTGTTGGACTCTGTGGGTGTAAAACTGCATTTCTTAAAAAAACAACACTTCTCACAGCAATGTGCTTGTGAAGTAGTGTTTCAATGAATTTAGACAGGCACTTCTTTGTTTGGCATCTTTGTTAGACTCATGTACCTGTACAGAAATGAGATGTTAAACTCATGGATGCTTGGATAGTGGTGAGGCAGTTTAAAGCTAAGCTTCAGTGATGATTTGGTAGAGAAGTGTGGGGCCTTTTTTTTGACAGTAACTTTATTGTGTAGGAATGTGTGTGTGTGTCTGTTAGCTTGTGTGCTTTTTGTGTAGGCATAGCTGTAGGTCAGAGCTACCATTAATTATTGATATAAAAAGCTTAGCGCATGTGCTGGCAGAAAGTGTTGCTAAGCAAGAGCTTTAGCATGCCAGAGACATCTGCGAGAGAGAACGAGAGAACAAGTGAGAGATAAGAAATCGAAAGATTCAGGCAGAAGGAAGGATAGAAGCAGATTCATATGACCTAAAGCTAAGTGTGTCAGGTACCTGCTAGCAAACTGAGACAGAAAAAGAAGACAGAAGAAGAGAGGGCAGAGAAAATAGACACCAGCACCTGCTGCTGGAGATGGAAAAAGGGAGAGCTTCATATCAGGGACCAGCTTAGTAACCGTAGATAAACTTTTTTGTTTTGTTTTGCAAAACATTTTTTTTTTTTTAAATTCGAGACAGAGTAGTGGATAATGTAATGTTATATAACAAAAGATGATATAAGAACAATGTAGGAGAGATAAAACTGGTGACACTGATCGGTGTGCCTTTTTAAGTAGCTCTGACGCTGTGGGTCTTAGAAAGTGTTAAAGATGATGAGCCGTCAGGCTTATTTTTACCGGGTCCCTCCCCAGGAGCTTCATCGCCGAAACCAGCTCCAGGCCGATCCGGCCAAAACCAGGGCTCTGCAGACTGTCATTGATATGAAGGTAGGACTAGGAGTTACTCTCAAATCCGCAAGAGCTGTTTTAAGTAATAATGTGCTAGATGAGGAGTGTGTGTACTGGTGCAATAGATCTATTTGGAATTCATGTATGTGTGGGTTTTTGGCCATTTTTCATAAATGCGAAACAGTTTTGTTTTTTTTAAAATCCAGCTAATGTCATGATTTTATTTCAGCAGTGTTATTTGCTCTTGCATTTGTATGTTCATAACATACAGAATTTTAAGTACACCTAGAATGTGAGTAATAGCAGAGGATCTCTCTATACAGCGAAGAGAAACATGAAGAAATAATCCTAAGAACTTTATGTTATAGTTACCTTGTATCTGCATGGCAGCCATGCCCAAGTAAAGTCCATTATTGGCACATGCGGAGTTGAGCACTTATTCAATTTGTTTCAAATGTCACATATGGAAGCTTTCACTCTCATCGCAGCCCTTTGAAGTTGTCAGTGCTGTGAAAAAATGCAGTTGACTCCACATGTGTCCATGTGCACACCCACGCACACACACGTATTTATTGTTCATTCAGCAAACACTTGCTTTAAAAGTGGATCCTTTACAGCAAAACCACAGTTATTTTTCACACATACTCTGTGATTTGTCTGCCTATTAACAGACTGCACATGTGCTAGCTCACAGTGCCTCACGGTGTTTTTAAGGCGAGAAAGGGTCCAAATTAAATCTGACTGAATTAATTAGAAACGGGAAGACAAACACAGTTGCCAGAAGGCTTTGACGTATTGTAGGGGAGAGTAAGAACGAAAGAAAGTAATCTCTAGTGTTGTTAGTAATGACAATGCATGATTGCTTTATTAAACTACCCTGTGTTCCTGTTGCTTTAATCAGTGGTGACATGTAGTGTCCACAAATTTGTTTCAGTGTCTGTGTTGCTTCGTCTAAGTGTTGGATGTGTCCACTTTGTAATTACAGAACACCAACCCCCCTTTCTGTTTTGATCCTGATGTTATCTGGCAGGTACAGTACTGAGTTGTCACGTTTTGGTCTTGCTGTGAACTCAACACTCATACAGTATTTCTGTTTCTATCTTTCAATACCATGAATTCAGCTGAAATGCAGCTTGGATGTCCCAATACAAAGCTTTATGTGTCAGTGGTTTTAAGATCCAGCTTTTATGTACTCATGTTCTAATGAATGTTGTATATATTAAAATATGCATTTTGCTTCCTCCCCCTCTGTTGTGCAGGAGAAACAGATCAAAATCAAACATTAGACATTTTTTATAGACATGTTTGTCTCTATGGTTTTATGTGTGTGAATTGAGTATGGCAAGAGGACTTCCATAACTGTCTGAATGCCTTACCTTGACTTTTTCTGGGTACATGTTGAAAGTTTGCATCCTTGCATACACTCTTTCTGTGCGTGTGTGTTTTGCATATGCATATGCTTTATGCATTCCTGCTTGGTCTTTGTGTGCGCTTTTATGCAGCACCATGTGCTAGGCAAGGCTGATGTCATAGGATGTAATAGAGGTCAGATGCTTACATGTTGCCTATGGTTTCTGCTGATGGCAACATACAATCTGCTTCCACTTATTAAATTACCTTTCTCTTCTTTTCCAAGGTTTTGCATTTAATGTATGTTTGAAACTATGCAACTAAACAACCTCAGGACCTGTCCATGACAGACCCTTTTATTCCCTCATAGATTCTGCAGATGAATATATCTTGGCTGTACACCAATGTCTGCCAAAATATTTCCCCTCCTTTTCCAGACATTTTACTCAGACATAGGACTATACATTACATTTATATATAGGAGGATTTGTGTAAATGTACTGACTTGGTGTTTTAGGGGATGGTTTTTTTTATATGTTCCAGAATTTAAGACATTTCTGTGTGATTTAGATTATGTGTTGATTCAAACATACTAGAAATATGTGTACACAGACAGATGCTAGCAGAGAGATATGTCAACCAGGTAATATTTAATCAATCAATCAAATTTTAAATTTCGACTATGGGGGGCTTTGTGTAAGATAACTTGGATAGTGGTGCAGAGAGTCCAATGTATCTGCAGAGGGCTAACTGTCTCACTACTGATGCACGGGATAGTTAATCTATCTTTTAGCCCCACAGCTTAATATTCTTGGCCAGGTCTTTGCTGACTGTTTGCCTGCCTACTGTTGCTGGTGCAGGACACCAAGATCTCTTCCCTGGAGAGGAACATCAGAGACTTAGAGGATGAAGTCCAGATGCTAAAGACCAGCGGCCTGCTGCACTCTGATGAGAGGCAGGATGAGCTCAAGCAGGTGGAGGTCTACAAGAGTCATTCTAAATTCATGAAGACTAAGGTAGAATATCTTTGCATGCCACCTGAGATGACTCCACGCCGCATGATCCGGGACATGCATGTTTGTCTCAAAGTATAAATAGCCAGTAGGCCAGAACCTGTTACATGTTGCATGTGGCATGTTGACATTGCTTGTTTATGGGGAAACAAGATTAATATGGAGAACTCTTAACAGGCAAACTGCATGAATCTGTATTTTGTATTGTGTATTTCAGCTGCATTCGCACTAAGCCTCTCATGTTGCATGGGTGCCAAGAACTCCTACATGTATATGTATTTTTCATTTGATATTTAAAGCCAGTTTGTGAGAAGTGAAAAGTAGTACTTGCTTATTTGCCCTGAAATTCAGTGTGATTACTGAGCATTATACAACCCTCCTGTCTGTTGACTGTTCTAAGGGACCAAACTCAGGAACTATCAGTTAACAGTGCGCTGTGTCAGTTTACTGACTACGAATTTTTATCCCAGGCCGTATACTGGTTTATTCATCAACACACATATGTGTCTAAAGCCACACAGATGACATGCACATATATGAACGGGCACGCGGACATACTGTATGTATCCAAACCCTGTTAAAAATGTAGTTTCAGGTTTCACTGAGTATCAAGACAAGTGCTCATGACGGTTGAGGCCCATGAGTTGCGCTCCATTTGGTTCATTAATGGTGCTCGTTGTAGGGCTCATTTGTCATTGCATCGGGGAAGTTCCTGATGCAATCATAAAAGAGATGTTTTTATGAATGGGGCCCTGACAGATGAATGTGAGCTTACAACTGCAGAGGAACAGAGGAAAGAGCTCTCTCTTCACCCATACTGACCCGGGATGATATACATCACAGCGATGGCCCCCGGCTCGTTCTCCCATGGCTCATCTTTCTTCGTACAGTCACAGAGAAACACAGCAAGTCGCCACGCACATGGATATGCACAGATTCATTCTACATGCTGGTAGTGTTTAGGGTCCGGGTCTTTCAGCGGTGTTGGTGACTGGTGTTGAGGTGGGACTGCGATAAGAGAAACCAGAGAGGGCGGCATCGCCGTCCTCTCTGGTTTCTCCTCCGGACTTTGATCTGCTCAAACACTGGAAAAATGGCTTCGGAGAATACGAACACGTGTTAGAGTGTAAGCGAGAGCTGGAGCAGGTAAATTTGCTTACCCTTTCAAAAGCCAAGGCTGTGTGGTTGAGGAGTGCAGTGTGTGAAGTAGAGTGGCTGGGCACACAGCTTGTGCTGCATTTTAGTGGCTTGCTGTTTTCTTGTCTTTGTAGGAGCAGGCCTTGTCACCATGTGTGTCTTCCATCAGACCAGCTCCCACCTTCCTCCCCACCCAACAGCCTTGGATCACAGAACAAGCAGAAGTACCCCTCTCATTAGTCTCTCTCCTCTCTCATTATTTCCTTCATAGCCTAATAGTCTTTGAAATATCTGCTCCTTATTTTAATTATAATGCCTTTTTATCATTATTTTTAGAGCACTGACTTCTCATTTCCTGACTTGTTTTTCTTAGTCTTAGTGTTCAGTCACCGCAGCAATCTCTCTTATTGTATAGCCTCACATTTCGGTCTCCTTTCTCCTGCTTTTTATCTCAGTGCTGGATTTCTGGAGCTCATATGCTGTCTCTGTGACTGAAAGTCTATCAGCCAGACCCTGAGCCAGTCAGAATTCCCCTTTTATGAAGTGAACCCTGCTCATACAATTTGAGAAATCTCTCTTCAAATCAGCTTTGTGCTTTTTTGGCACCAGTAGACAGATGACAGTATTCTCTACATAGCTAGCCTCAGCACAGAAACCACTCTCTGTTAGAGCATTTTATTTCCTTTGTGGTTTTCTGTTATGTTCTATATGGGTTTCCTTAAAACAAATCTGTTTCCGTCTCCCTCTGTGAATGTTTATCTTTTGGCTGGGGTGTGTGCACACAGTAGGTCTGGGACTCCTCCAAGTGAGGATTGATAATATAGGGCTGGTGATGATTCCAGTACATCATCGCTCCACAAAATATGTCACAACTGACGTGTTTATATTGCAATAAATGGATAACAAAACATTCCGTTTTTCCTAATTGAGTCATAGTATTAGAAACATTTCAGATTTTCTTTTTTTTTTATTAATCAGAAAACATTTTTAGTTATAAATGATGTAATTTTGTATGTATTGCTCACTTCTATTTTAAAGAGCAGCTTTAGACTGCTGTTGCCTTTAAAATAGTGCATTTCATATGTTTGTTCTGGAGGTGAGGCTCAAAGTTTGCAGTGAAACTAGTGCACCTCAGGTAACTTGAATATTGTGAAAAAGTTCTTTTTTGTGGTTTAATTAAAAAACACACGTTCATATATTCTGTGTCCTTTTTCTTACCACACTTTTACCTTCCAGTCAAATTTCCATTATTATGCTTCGCTATTGCTACCCTCTATACTTTTAAGATTAAGCTTAAAACTTTCCTAGTCAGCCTTTCAGCAATGATCTTCGGTGGCTTACCCTCTTTGTGGAGAACATAGGTCAAAAGGCCTCTGGACAACTGTCAAGGCACCAGCCTTCCCCTTGATTGTGGTTGTGGGAACTGAACTAGGCTAAGAAATACATGAGATTTATACTCTTTGAATTCAGTCAAACTCGAAATTCTAACAATTTTGAAATGCTGGATTTCTGATTTTCAATTTCTGTGAGCCAAAATTGTCAAAATTTTAAAAAGGCTTGCATTATTGCCATTTACATGTAGTGAGTACAGAATATGTTAAAGCTGATCTGTTTAAATTAAACTGCAAAAAATAAACTTTTTGTGATATTCAGATTTTTTTTAGATGCACTAGTCTGACATTGGTGTATCTGTGGTTTAAATGAAAAGTCATATTTTTGAACACATGTCTTATCTACAGGTAGTGATATCAAGTATATCACTCACTGACCCTTATTTGTGTGTATGTGTATACGTTTGTGTGATTCTCAGATAGAGCAGCTGAAGCAGGAGCTGAACAGGAAGGAGTCGGAGATGCAGGCGCTGCAGACCAAACTAGAAACCCTGACCAATCAGAACTCGGACTGCAAGCAGCACATCGAAGTGCTAAAAGAGTCGCTCAGTGCCAAGGAGCAGCGCGCCAATACACTCCAGACAGAGGTCAGTGTGTACACATTCACACATGGAGAAAAACAAAATCCAAAGACATACAAACACACACCAATAAAGCCACAAACATGCAAACACTGACATTGCACCGAACCACTTTCCAGCTTCTTGGAAAATAATTTCAAAGACACACACATCACGAGATGGACACTCTGTAGATCACTACAGTAATAAAGAGTAGGAAGAAACACCATTCTGACCACTTTGCATGCATCTATTGGTGCATACAAATAGTAAATTTGGATGGTCTTTGTTAAGATAGAAACTGTTTGTGTGCACAAAATCCTGCTTTTTTTCTGCTTTGTGTTTTTTTTCTCTTTTTGTTTCTCTAATGGCCGTTGAGGTGGGTGGGAAAAAATGTCTATGCGTGTGGTTCCTTTAGTCCACCAGTGGATTTGTGCGTGTGGGCGGGTCAGTTAGAGGGCTGAAGAAAGCTGGCAGCTTTTTCTTTGTCATGTTTGAAGTTTCTAAACTCTGTGGCTCTAATGATTTTATCACTGCTGTTAGAGATGGAGGTGGGTTGTATTTAGTGAGATAGAGGTGTGTGTGTATGTGTGTGTGTGTGTGTGTGTGTGTGGAGGGGGTGGGGGTGAGGGATTGGTGAGCATTTAGCATTTTTCTACATAACTCTCTAGACTTGGAAGTGATACTTTAGATCTCTTTGTGTTCAGCAGTTGAGAGTGGCCTACTAACTATGTCCACTCATCATTACAGGAAGCAATTTGGGCCAAAATTAGGCCTAATTGTCCATACATGTGCAAGGAATTTTGGCCCTTGTAGTTAGCTGAATACATCATACGAAAAGGAATTGGTTTTCAGTGGGTGGTTTTTGTAAGTGTACATTTTTTTCTTTCTTTTTTTTGTCCTACTGAAAAGGCATGTTTAAAAAAATGTATGCGTGTGCAAGTCATTGGTGTGATTTCTTGGAGAACAGGGCTTGACCAAGCAATATTAGCTTCTCACAAATTGCTATTCAAAATAAAAACAACAGATGAATTTTAATTGAAAATCTGATCAATTAAAGACCTGCAAAGTGACAAAAGCTAAATGAAACACAAACTGAAGAAGCACGTACAGGAGACGCATTGCACAGGAACACACGGGTCTGATTGGGAAAGGTGACTCACGTGGGAACAAGGCACAGGTGGAAACAGTTAAGGTGGGGAAGTCAATCAAGGCAGAGAATAAGAAAAATAAGTACCACAATAAGATACTCGAGTAAAAAAATAAAAATAAAACATAAAACAGGAAGTAACAGAGACACGTATATATCTAACACTGAAGAGAGGGGAACAGGGGGAAACAAAAACACAAATGAGCACCACAAAACCCACAAATATAACAAGAACCATGACAAATGGCTGCTCTGGCTTTGTTTGGACTTTCGACAGATATTTTTTACTGCCGCAGACCGGTGTCAGTGTAATTTTTGTTTTTTTTATTTGTTTCACAACCAGCATTGCTTTTGAATTGTGATTGATCTAACTTCATTGGGAAAAACTGATAGTAAAGTAGAAATGATTACATCTGCTTATGCAATACTCGTACAGTACTGAAGATGCACAACAAGGAAAGATGTAATCACCTAAAATGCTTCTGACATTGAGTGCGTCACTGTACCAACATCGGCAGCTGGGCTAAGTGGTCACACAAATCAGGTTATCAACTTGTTAAGTTAACCCAGGGTTTCTTTTATTTGAAAGGGGTGGTGCTGGTGCTGATAAAACTATATGAAGATGTTAAACACATAATAAAGACTGAAAGCAACACAGCTGCTGCAGACAAAGCAGCTGTGTGAGTATGTGTGTGAGAGGAAAAGTACTGTACAGTAGTGCATGCGTGAGCACTTTAGCCGCTTTGGTCAGTAAGACTGGAAAAAAGCCTGCTATGTTAATAAAGTTTAGCCTATTTGAAGCCAGGAAAGAAAGCCGACAAAAATGTAGACTGTGTAAGTTAACAGACTTATTGACTTCATAACTTTGACATTAAGACACGGGAGAATCTGATGGATTACAACTGAGTATTTCATTAAATTAATATTATATGTGGGTGAGACAGTTTTAGTTTTTATTCTTTAAGCTGCAGGCCCGGTGGTGTTTAGTGGTCTGAGAGCAATTAGTGAATAAATACAAAAACAGAATTCAGACCTACGCTTAGGCTTGGTGCAAACTAAATATAAGGTCAGTGAGAACAAATAGGTGCCCTGTTAGAGGATGATTTATTAAGGCTTTTAGAACAACAAAGTAGTTGTAAAATTGTTTGCAGCCAACAGGAAAAAAAAAATCAAGGAATGAAGTTGGGCCTAAAATGATTTCTTACTGATAATCACTGGGAAAACGCAAAGACTTTAGACGCTATTAAAAAACTTTAGTCCCTGCCAGTGTCTGTGCACAGAGGTCCAGGATTGATGATGCTATCCAAAGAATTGATTGGTCAGTGTGCAGTGTTTTCATCACTGGGGCAGATTAGGTCTATAGCATAAGTTACCATGGCGATATACCCTGGTAAGAAGTGATCTCCCTTCATAGTACAAGACCCTGAAGTGTCCTGGATGAGAGGGGATATGGTTCATACTACGGGCCTCTGGGCATCAGATCCTGACCGCCATAAACACACAGTCACACACACAGACACACACAAAAAACACTTACACTGTCAGGACTGATTGCTTGACTCTCGTCTCCGGTTTCAAGTAATTTTTCCTGCTATTGAAGTGGCATCTTCCCCTGCTTGGGAATGGCTTAGGTTTCCTGGACTAAGTGGGCAAACCAGAGGATGAGTATAGATATTTAGAGCTCTTTAGTGGGCCAGCGTGGCCGTGCATTCCTCTGCTGCCTGTCAATCATTTGGCCAGAGATGGCAGCCATTCCCACAAGATCCCCCTACTCACCTCATTCCTTCCATCTTCCTTCAGCAGTTTTCTTTCAAGCTTTCTTTCAGCCCCCTATTTTCTCTTGTCTCACACACGACTTCTGGCACATCACATGCTCTCCTCATATACAAGAGTGTGTGCATGCATGTGTGTGTGTAGGCCAGGTGGGTCTCATCATGAATGACACTGATTGGTACAGTTGTACATTCCCTCAAGAGAAAGACTGGTTTCTGAGACATGAGGAGGAGCTTCACCTCGCAGATTTGTCTCTAAAAGCAGATGGGACTGGCCACTGAACAGAGGCGGCACTGTGAGCAACAGAATGAGAAAATGGAAGCACATTTTATTTGTCAATCAAAGTTAAGGACAGCTTCTTAATGGATGTGATTGAATCTGTCTCCAGATAACTGGAAAATGTGGAAAATAATGTGTGTACGCTTTTGTGCGAGTATTCTGGGCCTGCCTGTGTCTGTGGAAACTTAACTCTTTAATACAGTAGATGTGTTCTTCCTGCCTTGATCAGGACAATGCGGGGCTGAAATGATACTCTACCAGATCCGGTAACCTATCAGAGACCTTCCTGCATATTTAAACAGCCAGCAACAAAGCACAAGGCCAAAACCCCAGTTGCCATGTGTTTTCTTGGACTGGGTTTAGATTTCTGTCAGAAGATTGTTTTGAATGTTATGAACATTTGTTTAAAAGAGGCCAGATCGGGCTGTTTTAAGACGCATGGGATTGTTTGTTTGATTTAACTGTCACATATCTGGTTAGACAGCTACATGGATGAAACTGCTTTTCAGTTGTGTTATCGGAGTGTTCTCTGATAGGATTTGACATGCCAAAACAAAATAATGATCCTTAAAATACAGGTTTTATTGACTCATAAGCTTGGTTGTGTTAAGCAAAGCAAAAAATGAAAGCAGAATTAAGTCATGACAAAATAATAAAATTGACAGAAATAAAGTGCATAATAAATTTAATTCCTGATGGGGAAAGCTAGTTTACAAAAATATTTGGCTTAAAAAAGTCATTTTTCCCCCCCATCAAACTTAAATCCAACCAAAACACAATACTAAACTCTTAGATGGTTGTCACTGCAAAGACTGCAGACCTTCTGGTTCTCAGCCCCTTCCAAAATTTCCTTCATTGAGTGTGACTGTCTGTTTGGCAGCACAACTAACTGATGTGTACTTAATAAAATTGTATCTAAACACAAAAACTTTCTTGGAATTCTCTGTCTGAGCAGTGTTTGCTGATTAAACTGATAGTTCATTAAGAAACACATAATCAATTAGAATTCTTACCATCACTGTCACATTGTATTAATGTCTTTTGCAGATATAAGGCTTACATTTTTTATGATGATTGTACTTTGATTTACATGCAGCACTCTGCAAAAGTCTTAAATTATTCCTCATTTCTTTAGTTTTTGCTTTAGGAGAACCAGACTTTTTGTAATTTTGTTTTCTTGAGCAGTAGTTTTTCGGGTTTTCTAAAGATCTTTCAGAGTTTTTCTATGGACATGCAGGTACCTAACTCAAGGGGTAAAGCAGTTTTTGTGTCTATACATGACAGATGCATAAACACATAATTTATTCTCATTTTCTGTTGACTCTAACACAAATGCCAAAGATAACAGCATTTGAGAGGGATAAAATAGTATTTTTTCACCTACAAGGTAATTCCCAAAGAAATGCTAGCCAAAACTTTTGCATATCTCATCATGGTGTGCAATGTCTTCTTAAAACATTTGAGGGAACTGGACATGTTTAATTCAGTTCAATTCAATTTTATTTATACAGCCCCAAATTAAATCAAGTGGAGAACAAAAGAATTGTCTGGCCTAAAAAACTATCTATAGCAGATGAACAGTATCTGAAAGTCATGTCCTTAAGTAATATGAAAAAAATCCAGGAAAAACTTGACACGAGACCTGGGAGATGCATCTGGCCCTTCAGTTGATACAGCTACTGTTCGCCAAAGCCTCATCTGAAATGCTCTCAGTGGAAATGTGGCTGTCAAGAAGCCAATCTGAAGGAAGTGTTACAGGGAGGAAAGGTTGAGCTGCGCCAGGTTACACAAGAACTGGACTGAAAATCAATGTCCGCGGGTCTTATGGATGATGAATCCAAATTGTCAAATTATCAGAGGTCAGAAGGGAAGTATAACACTGAGTGTCTGCTGCCATCTGTAAAACATAGTGGAGACTCATTCATGGTTAGTGGTTGCATTTCAGCCAGAGGTGTTGGGGATCTTGTCAAAACTGACAGAATTATGAACGCAGATATGTGCCACCAGATTTTGATCCACCATGGAATGCCATCTGGAAAGCGTCGGATTGGCAGTGGCTTTATTTTTCAGAATGACATTGATCCCAAACACACTGCCAATGCAGCAAAAGCAATACCTGGATAGCAAAACACACAATGGCTTCCCCAGAGCCTAGATCTCAACATTATTGAAGCAGTGTGGGATCATCTTGACACAGAACAGAACAAAAGGCAGCCAACAACCAAAGAAGAGCTTTGAATGTCCTTTGAGAAAGCTGGAGGACTATTCTTTAAGGCTACTTATAAAGTTTCCCTAAGAGACGGTTTGTTGAAAACTAAAGGTGGTAGAATTGCCCACACTCTTATTTATTCCATATTTATATACACATTTTAATAAATCACTCCACCTATTTCCCATTTTCCTAGAAAAATATAAAGAATGAGGGATGACAAAAGACTTTTGGACAGTACTGTATTTATCACTGGGTAAGCATCGTGTTGGTGGCAACTTACCCTATAAAGAGAAGTCTAGACATGAAGCTGGAGTTTAAGTCAAAGTCTTAATCGGGCACATAAATTTGCACAGCAATATAACATTTGATATTTTGTTCCTCACCGACTGCCAGTAGAAGTGTTAGAAGCAGCACGCCTTTAATGCATACTTTGGGATGTGGCAACATATCTGTATTTGGAGAGAACACAGTCTGCGGTATTTCACTTCAGCTTCGTCAGATGTGACCTCAAATATCTTGCGTTCTCTTTCATCACCAGCGTTTGCTGTGTGTCTGCCAGAAGACCTCTACCGAGTTTTCATTTTGAGGTTGAAATGTAATGAGTCGTAAAAGATATAAATGACTAAAAAATGACTTGCTAACATCAACGGTAGT
>VUQG01043860.1:160638-213743 GCA_015106755.1 Etia nguti | reverse complement strand
AACAGAAAGGGGGGGGGAAGGAAAAAAAAAGAAAAAAAAAAGAAAAATTAAAAAAAAAAAAAAAAAGAATCTAGAGTGTAAGTGGGAATGAATCAAGAAGTGATTGAGCGACAAGAGGAAGTGAAAAGTGAGAGAATTGCGCCGTTTGATGGATGTTTAGGGATATGGGCTTTTGTCAGTGAGTGATGCGATGGAACGGTGTGCTGCGGTCCCCGCTGGACTATTTTTGTTGATCTTTCCTTGTTCTCCTAGCTGATTGATGGTTCATATAGGTAGTGAGGCGCAGAAAAGATGTGGTCGGAACCGGGTTAAACTCCACCCTGGACTATCCCCCTGCTGCGTTCTCGCTTACTGTCTTTCTTTCTGCCTCATTCACTTTTGCTCCCTCTGTCCATAGTTTCTTTTCCCTCATGCTTTTTTCTCTATTCTATCCCATTTTCTTGCCGACTTCTTATTTTGCCTTATTTCCACATTCTCATTCCAAATCTGTTGGTAAAGGGTGAAAAAACAATTTAAACAAAGGTGAAGACTTGATGAGCTCCTTAAAACTTACAGTGAGCTTATTGGACTAAGTAAACAGAAAACACTTCCATTCCCATTTGCGAACCACTAATTAGCAGTTCTTGACAGTTTTTGTATGATCTCATCTGAACTCGACTGACCTCATCTGAACTCGACTGACCATGGTCACCATTCTCAGACCCAACAGCATGCTCCTGTCTTCCTAGATCGGTGTGGTTTGGGTTTCAGTGTGAGTAGCAGCATCGGGCCCCCCAGAACAAACATGGCACGGTCCAAAATAAAGCCCCCACAAGTTCTTCAGAGGCCTTGTGGAAAAGCCATAAAGTGGAGTTACAGCGGTCAGAATGGGGATGAGATATTTAATGGTTTACACAGGGAATGAGATAAATACGCTCGTGACCTAATGAGTCGACAGATACACATGTGCACGCAGCACGAAATGCACGCGCATTAGCATTGCTGTCCAAGTATACGTGACACGTGCTTCATCACAAATGGTTTCATTTGTGTGACATTTTATCCCGTATTAAGCTCCTTGGGAAATGTTTGTAATCTTTCTGCATATTTTTGTTTTCTATTTTGAAACTTAACAAAAAAACCCCACACACACCCATAAACAGAAACAGTAATGTGGGCTTTGCTTGGTCTACAGTCAGTCAGCAGGTGGTTAACCAGAAGGCAGTGAGGTGGTGATAGAGACAGCCAGAGACAATAAGCCCCTTTCTTTTTGTTCTGACCTCCTCTTTCCTCAGGGTCACCCTGCTTTGCTAAGACCACTTAACTTCCAGTTTCATACACACATATACCCAAATACACACACAGACAAAGACATACTTACACAAACATTCCGTGCCACAATAATACACTCCGAAAGCAGTTTTCACTCTTGCTTACAGTAAGTCCACTCTTTGTTAACACAAAAGTCTCTGAACAGAACAATTAAACTAGATGAAATATGATATATTCCACTCCTCTACTCCTGTTTGTAGGAAAGGTGTTTCTTTTTTTCATTTTTTATCCCCACTCCAGCACATTTAATTGATCAAAATTCAACTTTTATGATCTTTAGGGTTTATGCTTTCCTCAAAACTCTTTGAGAGTTTAAAGGAAATTATATATTCTTTAACTGGTACAATATACAGATGAGATCAAAGAGTAAATAGCAATTTCTGGTCACTGTACGCTCCATAGTTCCATATACGGAATTTTTGTACTTGACCAATTGCAAAAAATTGCTACAACAAACTGATCAAATGTACTTTTGATTGATCGGAAGACAATTGTGGAGGTTGCATGTTGCGAGGCAGCCTGTCGCCAGACAGCTGTTCTCTGTCTGACTGACTGGCATCACTCTCAGAAAGACTGGTGAAGGTTTGCAAATAACTGCCGCCTAATTTACAAACATAGACAAATTACCAACCCTGACGTGTCTATTTGAGGTGGGGACTAGTTAACAACTGGTTGTGTTCTGGTTCTATTCCTATATAAATTTGCTGTTAAAACCCCATCGTGCAGGAACTATTTTCAAAAAAATAAATGAATTTCTATTTCAAATTTGGGAGCTTTTGGCTGGACTCTGAATATAAGTACTAAATATGAATTCCTGTTTGATGTACATTTCTGTGTATGTAGGTGGCACCAGAATTTTTGAAAATCACAGTTAATTGCTGTAACATCACAAACATAATTGCCAACTTAACTCCAATTAATTGCAAACTGGTAGCAGACTGATATCAGTTTGTCTCTGTGTTAGTGACTTTTTTATGGTCATCTTGAGACACCAAAGTCACTGTTAAGACGACTTCAAAGGCAATGAAATGCAAGTCTATTGCACATGGTTGCAATAACTGTGGTTATGTTCCAACTACCTTTTCCCCTCGTGTGACTGCGGCATAGTGAGGTTGACAGATCTGATGTCATTCTGTTGATTTTACAATAGAATTTTTGGCTAAAAGGCTATTGACAACAATTTTGTCATCTCCATGACAACATACTTAGTTGTCTTATTACCTCTACATTCTTGCCTTAAAATTAAATCGAATTAACTTGCATTCAGGTGTCATTATTAGTTCAAAGTTTGGTGTGTACTCAAAACTGTGACTGTGTGTGAGACACCCACTCTAATGTTTTACTTGTTGATCAAGTAGAAATAAAGCTTATTTCAGGCACCTACTGTAGACAGTGCAGACCAGCATTCATTTTCCACATGTTTGCCAGAGTGACTGCTTAGTGTTTGACAGGAAATGGATTCCCTTGAAACAGGATGTAGGAACTGGCATGCAGTGCTGGAAATGATCAGGAAAAATAATCAGAGAAGCAGCAAGTGTTAATGAGGAGGAACGCCTGCAGCAGCTCTTCCTCTACATGTGCATGTGTGTTGTGTATGTGTTTCTTGTGTCTTTGTTGGCTGGATGTAATTATGATGGATGGAGGGCAAAAGAGGGTTTGAGGCAGCGGTGTGCGATGAGAGTTTGTGCGGTGGTACTCAGGGTGACCCTATATTTTTCAATGTCATAAAACCATTCACTGTTACAATGTGAAAATGAATGACTTTCATGCTTTGGTAGAAAACATTCATTCACCCCATTGACAAAGGTCCTTTTGTCAGTGGATTTCTGTGTGTGTCTGTGTGTATGTGGGGGGGTGTCCTTGTCTTTTTTTTCTTTCTTTTTTTTGGTCTTGTTTTACGTCTGTGCTTTTCCATGTTCCCTTCGTAGCCTTTAGGCACACAGCTGTGTTGCCATGGTTTTATCAGCAGATGTTATGGTGTTCAATGAGACAGTGTCCCACTCTCCACCCTGCAGCCCCTGCTGTGAGCCAGTTTATATCCGCTTATTATCCTGAGTCAGCCCTGAGGTGTTCTGTCCATTATACGATTCCGGATCAGAGCTCTGACTGTTGCCTTAACTCAGCTTTCATGACACCCCTCAAATGACACAGCCTTTGCCCTAGGACAGGGAATTTCCAAAATTTCCGTCAAGATCAACCTCAGTCTTGTTATGTCTGGGATGACCAGCTCAGGTGGAGATGAAAACTTCTGTTTGCATGCATGCACTTGTTTATTCAATCTGTGTAGGCATATGTAGCTGCTTTCTGACCAAACAGTTTTGGGTGTAAGTACCCATTAGGGAGGTGTGCTGGGAAGCACATGCCTTGCAGCAAGCATTTCTTCTTTTCTTATAGGAACTATGAAGCAGCTGGTAATGCAAGTCAGCTCATATTGTGTTCTATTAGTTTCTTAAAATCATGTTTGACTTGCTTTACTGTGTGGTGTATACTTTTTCAATTTTAAGGGATTAGCATTTACTACATGGGATGTAGGCTCAGTAGTTTCTGATATTATGGCACCAATATTTATTTTTATTAATTATTAACAATAAATTACTAATATTAGTAATTACGAATAAATAAGAAACATTCAGTCAGTTTATGTGCTAGGATGTCTTTATTTGTTACTTTTATTTCACAAAATTAGGAAAGCTGTTTAAGTTGAATTTAAAGTTTCTAGACACACAAAAAAACAAGCCACTGTCTCTTCCTGACAGTGAGGGATACAGATTATTAATTTAACACTGGTACTTCTTATTGGCAGATGCCCACAACCGAGGTTTTGGAATTGGAAAAAGGTGGATCCCTACATGTAACCACCATTTATCAAATATTCAGTCCAGACTTAAGTCTAGAGCAAAGTCATTGGAGTTAGCTAAAACTAAAAGAAAACTAAAACTAGTTGTAAAAAATGTTTTGGTTACCTTTAAGAAACTAACAGAAGCAACATTATGTACTTGAGAATAAAAAATAAAAAATATATGTGAAATATTGACCTGTTGGGTGTGTACCCCGCTTCTTGCTGTATGACAGCAGGGATAGGCTCCCAGATGACTGTCAATTGAATAAGTGTAATGAAATAAATAAATGGATGTATTGATGAACGGATGGGTGGGAGATATCTTACATTTTAGTCTTTGATAATTTGGTCAAATCAGTTGGCAAAACAAGCACGTAGAAGCACTGGAGCATATATTTATTGAGACAGGGATGTGAGTCAAAAGTATTGTTTTTGTGTTCTCTATAAATTTGTCTTGTATGCCAAACTGAAATGAGCAAATACATACTAGTAAAACAAAATGTAATTTCATAATTAAAATGAAATAACATGAAATAACGATGTAAAATAATAACGCCGATCGGGACCAATCACAATACACCACATCACGCAAAGTTCCTCTTGCGCTGAGGCACCTCCTCCTCTATAGAAGGAAATGCCCCCACAAAGGAGTTCTAAGAACTCCGGTGTTCCTCAGTTTGAGCTGTATGGACATGGGAAAAAGTACCTAAAACTATAAAAATGGTCTTTAAGTGTCAACTGTGTGTAAATAAACAATGTAAGGTCTAAGAGAAGTCCAGGCCTTGTTTACATTTTCTGTGTAAAGTTCTTCATACTTCCATTTGACAACACCCCCCTATTCACACACTCACGCACTGAGCCCATCAACATGCACGATTTACTTAAAACAAAACAAAAAAGCATCCTTTGGTCTTCAGGCGGGCTACTCTTACAGTATTTGTAACCTCCCGACATCTATTGAAGGCTTCAGTTACATCAACATGAAACTATGGCTCACTTGATGCCACTCTATATAAATAAAAGATATTCAAAACCTGGTGCTTATATACCAGTGGTGTGAATTACTGTTCTCTATACATCCTGACGGGTTTTTTGTTCACCTTTCACCAGCCTTTAATAATGCAGCCATTAGTCAGCATGAAAACAGCAATAGGCTGTTTAAATCCAGCTGTCTGCATTGATTCTCGTTCCTTCTGCATCATATGTGTTGGTTTGTCTTGATGCATAAAGTACATCTCACCAAATAATAGGTAGTATACGAGACTTTGGTGGTCTAACATTGTCTTGAATTTAAATAGTCTTCCATATTTTAGTGATGAAGTTCAGACTTGGCCACATCAGTGGCTTGACAAACCTGAATTAGGCGAATATTATGCCATAAATTGAGATGATTAGTTTCACTGCACAGGCCTTTGAATAAATTAAATCTAATGGGTGCCGTGTGGCGTATTTATACAGACTAGAGAGATGTCTTGCAGCCAGAGAAGTGAATAGCTCACACAGCTGTGTGTAGTGCACCTCAGCAGGCCAAGAAGATCTGAGTTCAGGCATTAGATACATTTCATCAGACCCTTTTCTTGGGATTTAAGAACTTTTATGGTGGTGTTTTCAGTTGAAGTGACATTCAAACTTCTATGAAGAGACACACACACACACACACACACACACAAATGAGCTTCTGTAAAGGTCGTAGATTTTTAAAGACTGAGATTGGGACAATGGAAAACATATGACGGATGTTTTTCTGATCAACCTAAGACTCCATTTGCAATATTGGACTCCCAAGTGTGTGAGTGAGAGTGCAAATGTTACTGCGCAAGTGTTGGTGTGTCCCCAGGCCTCGGCTGTGGTCTTACAGGTTTTCACTCTCTCTGGTTCTGCTGTTTTGACTGTGGTCTACTCATATAGTCCCTGTGTTGTTTATTGCGGCCCAGAGCCGACGATGGGCCGCAATACCTTTGCAGATTTGCCTGCCAAAAAAACTTTTATGATGAAATGTGAGGCAGGGAAAAGGGAGGTGAGGACAAACAGTGAAACTGTTTTCTTTAAGCCTCTGTTTTACTTCGCTAACCAATTTCCAGAATCTACATTTGGCTGTCATTGCAAGCAAGAAGGAGGAATTTAATCAGCGTGTTTATGCATTTGTGCACGCTGTTTGCATATTTAATTACAGATACAGTTTTGTGCCTTGAGATTTGTTGAATATACACACTTGTGCGCACATTAGAGTAGTTACAAATTTGGGAATGAATTAATTTAAAGAAAATCCAGGGTTTGCCAAGAATTAATAGTTTTGCAACCACAGAATGTTGAAAACATATCAAGATATTTTTTTTAAATTATGGGGTGCTGAGTGAGGGGCTGGAAAGTTTAAGTGGGTTTTTTTGGAGGAAGATGGGGTGATATAGATGTGTTTTTAATTCATCAACTCAGCGGAACTTCTCAGTGCAGTCTCCAGTGTTCCCTTTAGATTTCAACTAAGCCAGACTGGACAGCAGCAGGCTTTTCTACTCCTCTTCCTGACCTTTCTCTTTTTCTGCTGAAGAAATGTCATGATTACAAAACAGAATATAGTCCCTGGTGTCCGCTCGTGTAGGTAGAATCAGTACCGTGGTTGTCCTGGAGACAGCAGGAGTTCGATGTTGCATATCATCTCCCTCAAATGGAAACACAAATCTGCACTGAAAGGCGCAAACCTACAATGTTATGCTTGGGGAAATGTGGGCTTGTACCAAAGACAACCTGATTTGAAGACTTCAGGGATTTCTCACACTGACACATCACTCTGTCTCGCTGCAGGACCTGCGCCTTTAAATGGCAATAGGAAATCTCCTGGAGAGTGTGCGGCATGGTTGGAGGGATGGAGTGTTGAAAGAGAGGTGGTAGCCACAGGGGAAGAGAGCGAGAGAGAGAGAGAGAGAGAGGTGTTTTTGAAAGATGACACAAGGAAGAAGGGCAGCAGAAGAAAAGGAAAATTGGAGCGGAAATTGAGGGAGAAGAGAGGGGTTAATCACTGTGTGCAGTTAGCCGTCTATCATCTCAGCATGTGTGCCAGCTGATAAAGCCATACAGTATTTCCTGCAGCAGACCTGCTGTTGGAGTGGTAGCCAGTGAAACAGCAGTATACCGGTGGTGTTAACATGCTCAGTCCAAATGATGTGTTCACAATAGGCATCATCGTACCCTATCCACCTTCTTTCACTTGTTCATTTATTACGTCCCTTGCTTTCACCCTTACTATTATCTATCCTTTTCATTTGTCCCTCCGCATCTCATCATCCAACTCTCGCTCCTTGTTTTTCCATGTACTGTGTTTCGCAGCGCTGAGTGCTTTAAGAGGGTATTAGCAGGGCGTCTGTGTAGTACTATCACAGCTTAGTGGGCCAGTGCAGGTGAGACAGCAGGGATTTCCTGTTAGGCCCCTTTGCTACATTCTTGCTAAATTGCTCCTTGCCAGGTGGAGATGGAGGGGAGGAGGTCTCTCTCTCTCTCTCTCTCTCTCTCTCTCACACACACACACACACATAAATGCAGTAGCAAATAGACATGCACACACACACACACAGTATGTGCATGTATACTGTACGTGCAAAGGATTAGTGACAACACCACTGTGTGTGTACACGTGTTTGTGCGCGCGTTTGTGTGTAAATGTGAATTTGGGAGGACAGAGCCGTTCTCAGTATTAGACTTTGGTTGTCTGCCAGAGGAGCAATATGAGATAAATACTTCGCCATCTTACACCTGGGGGTCCTGGCCTGCTTCTAATGGTACTATGTGACAGGCACCCTCTGTGTGTCTCTGGAGTGCATGGTGCACTCTCATTTTACACATGCAGGTACATAAACATATCGGCAGGGAGGAACTAACTGTGCTCCAACACAGCTGTACTTTTCAATTGTGCCTTTAGTATATCTGCCTTTTTTTTTCTATAGATGTTTTTCTTCTGATTGCTCTCATATTATTTGTTTTGTCTTGAATTCTTGTGGTTTTAAATTTCTCTCGGCATTTGCACAATAACAAAATAACAGTCAGAAATGGCACTTACTTTGTCAAAGAATAAAGTTCTAATCATAAACCCTTGTGTGTCATTAATTTAATACACACAGTTTGTGCAACAATATTATTATACGTCAGAATAATGATTTAAGTGTTACAGTTGCCTAAAGTGAAGTTAACTAACTGACTAAATCTTACCTCCAGTTGCTCCAACGCCCGTCCTCCCGTTATGAATCACAGTAAGTGCCTTGTGAAAATACCTGGGAGATAAGTTTGAAAGCAAAACAGAGTTTTTGCTTTAACTATTTTCACACTGTTCACATTGTGTCCAAGTACTGCTTGTTAAAATGACTGCTAACAAGCCTTATGTTACTTCCCTTTATCTATGTGTGTGTGTGTCCTCTTGAAGTCAGATAAAATACACTTGAAATTATACATGGGAATAAAGTGAAATTGCAGAAGAACAAACAAGGAGTGCATAATCGGTTGTGTATGTATGTGTCGCTGTAGGCGGCGCAGCAGAATACTCATACAAGTCCAATAAGTAGTGTTGGAACGTACACAGATATCTCTCATCTCACTACACTTAGCCAGACACGTCGAAATTCTACGTGTGATTGTGAAGCGTGTGAGCGGTCTGATCTATGGCAGCACCGGCCCCATCATACAACACTCTCAATAACAAATGACAGGACAGGCTCCTGGCTCTTTCTCTTTCACACACACTTTGCTTCAGTCCGCAGTGGTTCAAATCATGGACATTAGGTCAGAGTTGAACTTTTACTACTTCCAAACATCAACAAGTAAATGTGTTGAGAAATGTCATTTTTTTTTTGTCATTTCTAACGCTGAATAATAACATATGGGCCACCTGACCGAGAACTGGAAAAAATCATGGTGTAACATTTCTTATTCTTTTTTTTTGTGTGTTTCTATAAGTGCTTCCTGTTTTCTCTACATTTGTCTGTCAGTCACTCAGCTCTCGTTCATCATCAAATGGTCTGCCTTAAAACATTTTTTTACAGATTACTTTCAACCTGTATGGTTGCCTGTCTGTCTGACTGTGTATGAATTCTGGATATGCTGAATACTGGTTTATATCACCCAGTCTGAATCTTATGTCCACTTTTCTCTTCCCTGCTACTTGTCTGTTAGTGTTTGTGTTGTGCAGATGCTACTTTCGGTGTCCCTATTGATCTGCCTTTTCAGTTTTGTTATACCTGCCTATCTGCACTTAACTTCTTGTCTTGGTTAATTGTAGGTAGATGCTCTGCGAGTGCGTTTGGAGGAGAAGGAGCAGTTCCTGACAAAGAAGACCAAACAGCTGCAGGACTTGACTGATGAAAAGAGCACACTAACGGGAGAAGTCAGAGACATGAAGGACATGCTGGATGTCAAGGAGAGGAAGATTAATGTCTTGCAGAAAAAAGTATGTAAAGCCAACATTTACAGCGACACATTGGATTATTTCACACAGTGTAGCCTGACTTTAAATGCATATGAAACGTTTCTGTTGTGAGTTAAATTCACTGTATTTAGAGAAAAATGCAGCACATTGTATTATAAACTCTCTAATTATTCATTTTATACTAAAAATGAATCAAACTAATATGTTGAAAGCTTGGAGTGGCAAAACTGCATAGTTTTGATGTTGATCCATTGAGTTCCAAGTGCTCATCAATAAATTTGAGACAGATAAAGTAAGCATCTTATTATTAGTGCACAAGGAAAAAGAAAAACAGACTTGCTCCCACAGGAATATATGGAGCCAAAAGGAGAATGACTGTTGGGCCTAAACACACTCTAAAAGCACTCAAACCAATAATAATAATAATAATTCAACTGCTGTTAAAAGTGTGAGTGGATTGTAATGTAACTTAAAAAGACACCTTGCTGGACATTCTCAGCACAGGGCTGAGGCTCAATTTTCAGGGAAAAATCCAAACAATGTGATATTTATGCATTCTCTCAGTGCCACTTATCTGTTTTGTAGTGCCATCAACTGTGCAGCACTAGGTAACATTAGGTTAGATATGAAACTCACCAATGTCAGCGATGTGGCTTCTGCTACTACGCAAATTCCATGTCTGGAAAAAAAAACAAAGAAACAGAAAAACAAGTAACTGGGGAAAAAGCTAGCTGTAACTTCTGGCTGTCTTCCACAGTATTTTTTATCCCCCAACCAGTTGCAGTAGATGGCTGCCCCCTTGAATTGAATTGAAAATGCATAAATGGCACTGGTCTTTTGGTCATATGTGACATACAGGACATCACTGTGCAGCATCGCAGTGTAGGCCAGAATCTCGTTTTTCACACCATTGTTTGTGCTGATGCTCATTTCCAAATTCCTATGGGGTTTGCACATTCAAACAAACACATGCAACAGGATGCTGACTGCATTTCACAGCCATATGGTCATTAATGGCAACGTTTTTTTTCAACTTTAGGACGAGGTAAGTCATACTAAAGAAGAGAAATGTCAGAAACTTTTCAGTGCCTAATCTTTCTCTTTTTAATTGTAGAAAAAGTCTAATGTCCAGTGAGTGAACTTACTTTTGTAACAAAAGAAAAAAAAAAGAAGTCATATTATGACTGGCAGTTTTATTGATTTAAATCAGCTAAATATTTTTCTAGTTCAGTCAGCCATATTAAAAATGAAGTCTGTGATTAAACACTGCAAGCGAATCGTTGACTGACTGGAGGTTGGCTAATCAGAGTTTTCATCACTGTCTTTGAACATATATACAGTACCTCCGTGTGTAAACTTGTACTATGCAGTAAATGGGAATGATGAATTAAAGAAACATCGTACTTCTGGGCCCAGATGCCACACATGACCGTCTCTTTCTGCTTGCACACACTTGCACGGCATGTCTCAGAGGACTTAATGAGGATGGCTATTTAAACGGGGCTGGCAGCCACCTGTGGTGCGCATGCTGGCAGTTCCTCTATAGACCAATTACATACACATAAAGGTCTTCTCTCATCTTCCTTGTTTCCTCTCATGTCCTCAAATTAGAGGTCTCTCTCTGTCTTCTCCCTCTCTCCCACTTGCTGAGTTTAACGAAAAAGAGCACAAAAGGTCAAATAAAGTGCCATCAGGGTGTATGCGTGCATGTGATTGTTCTAAAAATATACATGATTTTTTAATGTTTGTGTGACCACAAGGTTTGATTATCTTTATGCACCGCCTATAATGTGCAGTACTCCTCCCTATAGCATTGACTTAAAGCAATATGCGTGCTTTTAGCTCATCGCTGTTCCACAATCCAGTTGGGTGTGAAGTCGTTCTCTAAAAATGCCCCGTTAACTATAGCCGTTCCATTTAAATGCAAAGTGACTATAAGTCAAAAGCCCAGTAATTAGGGATGTTTCATGGTTTGCTGTTGTGCTTTGACATCAGTTTTCATCAGTACACGCTCAAACGCAGGCTTACTGCAAATGCTTTGCTTTTCCTTCATATCATTGTGTTGATGGCTGTTTTAACACCAGCAAGTATTTTTTCTTCGTTGATGTATATTTTATCTCTCTGCAGAAAGCCTCCCTCTTTATCCATATCTTTTTGTGTGTTTCCTTTTCTCCTTTACAAATATTATTGCTGCAGACTGCTCCTCATTCATCATGCCACTGTAAACTTTAAAAGGCAGAAGTTCTGCAACACCCTTAAAAAAAAGTCAGCAGAAATATGATGAAAATGTTTGAAATATGTGTTAACGTGAGAATGAATTAAAGTGCTTTGAGGGATTTGAATGAAGAAGTGTGCCAGGTATTTTAAACTGTGGATCAGTTGTCTTTCTCATTGTTTTTACATACACAAAAAATAGCATTTTGTTTCTGCAAATAGTTTAATAAATATATTGCAGTGTCAATTAAAAATGTACAAATTTCACTGAATTTATATTAAAATTGATAGTACAGCTTCACTGTAAGAAGGTTATTGTTGTCATTGTATGTTTTCTGTCTCCAACACCTTTCAGTTTAAAAGCCCCTCATCCACTTCAAGTTAGCCTTAAGCTCCTAACAAGGGCTGTTCTTTCTATTCCCTCTAGTTGTTCAGCTGGAAAGCATCACATACTCTTGATACCCGTCTTTAACTGAATGTAGCCTTTCCTTTTTAAAGCTACCTCTTCCTTTTCTACCTCGAAGGACTCTCTGCCATCGCATCGTTTTTTTGGCTTTCCTCTCTGTACGTTGCACCCTGAGTTATTTTCATGTTGTCTTTCTTTAGCTTAAAGTCATCGTTTCTTCAGTGTAGGTTTTCTTCTTCTTTCTTCTTATTTATTTATTTATTTATGACTTTTCTTTCTTTTTCTGTGTTTTGCTTCTCCAACTGGAAAGCCTGTCTAATGCTCTGAATGTCTTTCTTCTCTTGGAAATAGGCCTTCCTGAACATTGCTGTCTCATCCTTTTCTATCTTAAAAGACTTACATCATCAATCATCTCATTGTTTTCGCCATCAAAAGCCCTCCATAAGTGCATCCTTGGTTCTTTGTTCAAAGTGGGTTTTTGTTTTCATGTTCAGTTTCTCCAGCTGGAAAACGTCCCTCATCATTTGAAAGTCTGACTTTTCTTGTAGGCCCTTCTTGCCATGACCATCTCCTTTCTTTTTATGTTGAATGTCTTCCTGCTAAAGACCACTCTTGAGTCCTCTCCTAAAGGCTTTTCTTTCTTCTTCTGTGTCCTCCCTTGCCAGCTGGAAGACATTCCTCGTCTCATAAGACTGTGTGCTCAATGTTGAGTGCAGTTTGACTTTGAGTTCACTTTCAGATTTTCAATTTCTGGCCATTCTTTGCTTTTTCATCTCCAGCTCCTCTTTCATCTTGTTTATTTGTGCCTCTTTGCACAAAGGTTTCTTCCCTGTCTCTTTTTCCAGGTAGAAGTGATAGTTTGCCCCCTTTTTGGGAGGTCTGTTGTTTCTGAAATGACAAGGAAATTTTGCCAAACCACTTGCTCCTGCTTTTTGCTTCTGAAGCACAGCATGTCATTGAAATTCATTTAGAAGCACAAAAGGGCGGAATTAGTTTGGTTGTTTCAACCAGAGTTTTGTGGTTTAATCCAGTCAAGCTATTTTGTATTTGCTTGTTTGGTTCAGTAAGGGTCAACCAAACAGCTATTTACTCAGTTTAATTCTGTTTATATAGTGCAGGCCACAACAACAGTCACATTCATGGTGTTTTAAATTTAAGGTAAAATCCCTACGGTATTAGAGAGAAAACACCACTGAGCATGCACTTGGCAGCCATCAAGAGAAAGAACAGGAAGAGACCTCTGGTAGAACCAGCCTGATGGAGGTGCTATCCATCTGCTGCAGCTGGTTGAGACATGAGAGAAAAGCACAGAGAGATGGCAACAAGACACAAGAGTAACGCTTGGCGAGATTGTGAGATCAGTAAGCACAGACCAAGAACATGCAGTCTCTGCCAACCAAGTTAAAGAGCCAAGTTAATGGCATGTAATAGTGATATAGTGCATAACAGTGTGCTTCTCAGCCCTTTAGTCATCAGTTTTGGGGTGGTGGTGGTGGTGGGGGGTGTCATTATCATGGTCTGCAACAATCTTTTTTGCCAGGTTTTCCAGCAAAACATGTTGTAATGAGCTGATCTGTACAAGGTACTTTTTATGCTGCAGGTCGATATAGGTGATATATTGGAGTTACACTGAAGGGGAAAAATTATTGGGTTTATTAACGTGTGTATTAACTTTCCAACAATGTATTTTAGCTTACCACGAAGATACAAAAATGCAAAGTAAAATCCAGAACAACCACCCACTTCCTTGGGCCTGAGTTCAGTTAAGATGGTGAACTGAAAACTGAAAGCCAGTGTCAATGATGGCATGGGGTTGTATTCGTGCATATGGTGTGAAAAACGTCCGCACCTGTTAGCACTATTATGGCTGTTAGTGCTTTGAACATATTCTGACATTCAGGCGAGACCTGTTTGTAGAACTGCTTGTACCCAAGATCTTTTGTAGGATTTTGTTAAAAGAAGATGAGATGCAACATAAGGGTAAATGCCGCACTTTTTCTGAATCTGATTACTGACATTAAATACAAATTCAATGAATTTAATTAAAAACAAAAGAAAGAAAAAGAAAGAACTCAGTTTCAGCTTTTCTGTAATTGACATGATTTTTAAACTGGTGTGTTCTGTTGCCAGAAAACCTTGACAGATATGACTGTATGTGTTTGTATGGCTAAATAGCCCCAAAGAATGTGAGAAAATGTGGTCTTTGGGAGAACCAGCCATGTCATGTGATATGACTAATCCTTTTATGGTAATATTTTTAAAAAGATATCTTAATGTTATTGCTATCTGGGTCACATTTTTTTTTAAGTGGAATGGAATGGAAATGCTAGTCATGATCCCTAGATATGATTCCTTTGAAAAGTACACTTCTTTTGACTAACTTTGTACACACTGTAACCACTCTATGTAAACTGACCATTTCGTACTGATTTGTTTTCCAAATTTCCCGTTTCCCAGCAGGCTTGGGTTATAACTTACAGATCTGTATACAAGAGGAAAGACAGGAGTGAAGCTTGTTTCCTTACCAGTTTTATTCTGTTGAAGTTATTTCACCACCAGCCCCCACACCCCCTGCTATGTTTCAAGACTTCTCAGTGCTGAATAAAGTTTTTTTTTCTTTTTTTTTTTTCTGTGAAAGATAACTCTATATAAAAAATGTAGGAGTACATTTCCCCTCACTAGGGACATTTTGATATGACAAACCGTACAGCTGGAGGAAAAGAAAAAAAGTCATGTGAATATTATTTCAATAACTAAACCATGTGCTGTATACAAGCACTGTTTTTACTTTCATGACACGATGTAATGAGGTTTAGATTAAATCCTATGGAAAGTGCCAAGCCTCTTCATAAAATTTTCAGCTTCCAATGAGTCAACTAAACAGATTTCATAGAGCTATTAATCTCTCATATATGTTCCCCCGCTGATGAAAAGAGCTTTGAGGGTTCAGATGATGCATCTGTTTTATTGCGACAGGCTCTCTGTCTTCACTACAAACAGGTCCCGCCACCCAGAGAGCTGGTGAGAATGATAAAGGCTGATGACAGGTCAACTGGTGCATGATAATGGATTCCTGTGTGGGTCAGTGTGTGTGTGTGTCGTCGTATCTAAGAGCAAGAACAGCCCGTTGGATGTGAGTGTAATACGATACGGACTGGAGGAAGCTGAAAAAACGAATGTAAATGAAAACAGGACAACGGGAATCCAGTTTGCGGTATCAGTCTCGTTTACGCGCATGTTTTTTGTAGCAGTTTAGCGTTCCTTGATACGCCCCACCCCGCTCCTGTGTTATCTTGGATTATTGAATAATTACTGTTTTCTTGCAGTGTTTCTTTTCTGTGGAATTTCTGGTTTAGTTTTCATCTAAACACACTAATTAATAACATATTTATCTTTCCTCATCAGATTTATTGGTTTCATTTTATATATTAATTAACAACTTCATAAAGATGCAGTAAAACCATGTGTACATCTGTAAGGCCCTTTTGAATTTGATATTTAAGGGTTTCTGACACGTGGTTCTTTTTGACCCCTTTTTTAAAAATTATTACACAGACGTTGCGACATAGACTAGCTTAAATTGCAGTAATGTGCCATTGCTGCCTTGTTCTCTGTTTCAAGAGAGTGAGAGGAATCTTATTTTCTCTTGCTGGCATCGACATGGATGTTCACCATGAATTATTGCATGGTACCATGATGTCACTGCTATAGTTTGAGCCCTGGGGTGATTTTAATAGCAAGAGGCTTAATTTAACTAAAAATAATGAGGAAACGGTCTTTGAATGAAAAAAAAAAAGAGAAAAAGTTGGGTGGGCATTTTGGTCTTGTGTATCATGCAGAACAGTGGAAGCTCTGTTCAAGCCCTTGGTCTATGAGACCATGACCAATGCATAATGATGCATTTATTTATTTATTTTTTCATTTTTGGTTCTTTTTTTTTCTTCCTCTTTCTCTGAGGGTGTAGGGCTGTGGGAGGTACATATGCATGGCCGGTTGTGGTGTGGTTTTGGCTTACATACGTTATTCATGTTCAAACATTGTGGTCATCTCAATCCATATTCATGCTTTTAAAAAGGCTGTCTGTATGCATGGGAGTATAGTATCCCCTATCATGTTGCCTCCTATAGCAACCACAGGCAGGGAGATTCGATTACGTGTGCTCGGTCTGCACTGGGTGTATGTGTGAATGTTTGTGCGTCTATATGGAAGGATGCCGTGTACACAAGGGCCCTTCTTATAGTTATTATAGTGTTTAGCAGGTCTCCCTCAGACATTCTCAGGGAAACCAACCCCTGTTTGAGTGGATCCTCTGCCAGACCCTTTCAGCACTTGCTCTGGTCTGGTGTCATCACTGGCTCTGGCCTGGTTTCATCAACATGGCTAGCCCTTTGATTGTGAAGAAAAGTAGAGAGAGAAAGAGATTGATATGAAGATAAATAGAGTTGTCCCCTGGCCTTATGCATTTCTTCTTTTTCTCCCCCACTCAGCTCAATGTCTCTCTGGAGCAATTGTTCTTCTGTCTTGAATGTTTTATCGTTAATGAGCTTTCACATTGGTTGAAAGATTTTAATTTTAATGTCTCTTGTTGTAATGTCTTGTACATTTTACACCTGTGTACCCACATAGATATTTCCTAAACTTGTTATCCCAAAACAACCTTCAGTGTTCCACTTTCTCTTTTTGCTGTTTCTCCTCCCACATATTTTACACATCGTCCCAACACAACACTAGTACTGTTGAGTGTAATGCATATGGATAGCAAGAGGAAATGCTGCATGTTGATAGAAAGGAAAATATTAGTCCAGCATTGACACAGTGTTTAGTGTGTGTGTGTGTGTGCGCACGCGCATTTTTGTTACATCTTAACAGGCTTTTTCCGCATCCACCAACCTTGTCGAGACCAGTAGTTCTCATGGGGGCCAAAGCCTGGTCCTAATGAAGGGGTTAGGGTTTGGGTGAGGCTGTCCACAGTGAAATGTCAGTGCAACTTGACAAGAATAGCTGTGCTGACCTTGGAAGTGAAGACAGTTTTGGAAATCGAGGGCGTTTTGACTGGTTGTCCCTTTTGGACAGACCTTCTGACCTTTGAGACAAAAGCTGTTTTAGGCTTAAGAGTTTGTAGAGTTAAGGTTAGAATTAGGTGTATTTTACGGCCATGGTAAGAGTTTGAATTGGTCCTTTAGTTGTCATGGTTACAGTTACAGGCTAGGGTAGTTGGCTAAATAGACAAACAGATGTGTGCATCTGATTATCAATGTGCATGTCAAACAGTTATCTTTCTCTAACCTTCTTAACAAAACAGTGATACCAAGTGTGCTACACATCTTTTTTAAAATATGAGACACATCATCAGTGATGTTAGTTGAGGTCATTGTGTCTTTTAACATAAATCACCTTCTCCTAGGTGAACCAGGGAGGGTTGTTTAGGCCCTGACTTGTGCCCCAACTCCAAATTAGATATCTTGATAGTCACATGGTGGCTTCAGTCACAGGTTTGAGTGATACACAAATGGCTGAGCATGTTGAAGATCAAGTATACTGCAAAATCCCTTACTTTCCACCTCTACGAGTTTACGGTGCATCTCACAGCTTCACTTACCTTTAACTGTTCCCCCGTTGCTGCATGTGTTTCCTCTTGTTTTCTTCTTCTGCGCTCTCTTCCCAGGTGAATTTTAGCATAATTAGTTGCTTGGAGGGCTCAGACGTGATTAAAATGTCTATCTGGAGTGATGCTAACACATTGTGCTCTGGAAACTTTAGTTGCCTGCCTAAATCAACTTGCAGCTGCTGAGGGGAGGCCACGTAGAGGAGGGCTGCCATTGTTAATAAGCGCTTTCAATTAAATCGGGTTATTATGTCTGGTGACACTTTGGTGTAAGATCAGGCTTTAATACTAATGGAAATTTGTCCACGGGTTTTGATATAGAAATCTAGAAAGGGGTTGAAAGTTGGCATCTTTTGGTACTCTTTCTTAAGAAGTATATTTTCTAATCCCAACCAGGAAGCTTTGCTTATTTTAGAAAGTTTTATATTTACTGCAAGGAAAATTTGTCTACCACTTTAGATACATCATAAAAGTGTCATATTTTAAGAGTTTAAGTAAAATATATTTTAAAGGAACATACATATACTATGAAATACATCTACTAGAGTAACTAACACTCTGATATTTTTTATGAAAGACTGAAAAATAGTTGTCACTCTTTCATAGAGCCAAAGTTAATATGTTTAAACTGCTTTTTTTGTCATGTCAACAGTCCGACCCAAATATATTCCATTAAAAAAACAAAAAACAAAATCAGGACTTCTTACTGCTAAACACACATAATAGTGCGATGTGCCAAAGCAAAGATATGCTCATGATTCTAGGGGGAAAAAAAGGGGGAAAAGGTGTTCCAGCAGGTCTATTGGAATGACCTCTGATTACATCGGCTACATGCCAGTCAGTTTGCTCATCTTTTTTACATGCAGTATATTCCTTTGCTAGACACATCTGTAGGATTCAGTGTACGTATTCCAGGTGAGTGCTTGTGTGTGCAGCAGCTCAGAGATCCGTGCAGATAACTCTTCACTTCTACGTTCATGTTCCTGCTTTAGTGTGTGTGATCTTGATAGATCTGTGATGAGGCCACCAATGCCTTTCATCCTAATGGATTCCAGCTGACCAATCACAGTGCAGAGACACGGCTGCAGATAAGCCCATTGTAGCTGGGGAGGTTCTGGTAAACTGCCTGTGATAGGCCTCCCTGTATCCCCCTCTGTTCCTATCAGCAATCAGCCAGGGTTAATGGCGAGAGCCTGAGGCTGGCTGATTGGAGCCAGGCTACACATCAGTCAAGACAACCCCAGCATTGGGCCATATGTCAGCCCCCAGCTATTCCAGTCCATCTTTTGCCTGACCACAAATACATACTTCAGTTCAAGTAATCAAATGTGTTTGATGATTCTCCAGCTTAATGAAGAGCTCAAATCTGACTGTATCATGATGATGACACGCTATAACTCAAGCTGACCTGTTTCAACCAAAGTTGCTGGCAGTCCAATGTTAGTGTTTCATAATTCAGCATCTAAGACAGGCACTTAAAATTAATGCCTAATACTATCAGGAGAAAATGGGTCAAACTTTGACCACCGAACCTGGAGTTGAATTATACGACTGTACACTGTATTTCACTTGTCTGACCAGATCACTGTAAAGTGGGCCTGGGTCAGAAGCCACAGGTGGAGACAGCTGCTGTGGTCCCCGCCGGGTGGCTAGTCTTTCTTTCTTTCTTTCTTTCTTTCTTTCTTTCTTTCTGATCAAAGGATGGCCATTGCCTCCCTCCAAAGTGAAGAAAAAGAAAAGATTTAATACTAATGGTGCTGGGAGCAGAGGACTAAAGCATCGGGGTAATTACCCAGCAATCATTGCAGCATTCCGCAGCTGAGGGGGGCAGAGATAGGGTCTTGAGTCTAAAGATCGTGGACGTGGATCAACTTGGCCAACACACACAGACACATTCACGTACAGCCTAGCTTGCACAAGTGCAATCTGTCTTCATTGAACCACTCTGGGTCTGCAGGAGTCTCTCCCTGCTCATTTTGCTATTTGGTCAACCGGAATAAATCAGTGGGGAAACAATGCTTGCTTCGTCTTTCTGTCTGCATCTCCGTCATTCCCTTTGTGCGTGTCTGCAGTGTTGTATCTCTACACGTGTGTGGGTTCGTGTCTAATTGATATTTATGAATGCACGTGGAAGGTTTCTGTGTGAATGACTTTCTGGAAGAATGCGTGGAGAGAGAGGGAGGACGTCTGCTTGTCAAATGTGTAAATGTTATATGTAGCCCCCATCGCCTGACCCAAGCCCAACATTCGTGATAATAATCACAACCTGATTGTGTGCCTGTATTCCTCAGAGGCTGGAACTGTATGTTCAGAATAAGCCACATGTTACAATGAATGTCCAGAACTATACAAGTGGATATGATTTCCTGCTTCTTTGGGTATGTATTCAAATCAAAGTGTCATTGCACAAGGTCTACACAAACAGTAGACCTTATATATTAGGCTACTTGAATATTTTTAACTATAAATGTTGCCATTTTTTAGATGCATCTGTTACTTTGCATCAGTGTCAATGTCGAAACAGTCTAAAGAGGTGTTTTGCAAATGTAGTTCAGATAGGCTGCGTGTTATATTCTGCAGAACAAGCCTCTCTACTTTTAGCCAACAAGCAAAGTTAAAATAACTGTAAACCATTGCCTTTTATCCATCTCACAGCTGCCCTCATTTGTTCCCAAGATCTTATCTGAAATTACTCAGACCCCTATTATAATTTTGTATGCACGCACTTTCCCCCCCCAATTGGTAGGTTGAGGTGGTGGGAGGTTAAATATTCAATTCCTAATGTTTTTTTGTTGTTGTTTTTTTACCCTCTAACTGTTTTTTAAATTATAAGCTCTAGTGAAGCAGAAACTCTTACGCTTTGGCTACTTTATTATACGTGTTTTACTCTGGAGACTGTTGTTCAGTGTTGCCTCTTTGTCCAAATTCTTTTTTTCAACCTATTTAACAAAATATCTGACCAGAAAATTTGTGGGTGTTCTGCTTTAATCTAGTTCATGTATTGAGGTCATTTTATGCTCATTTAGAGGTTACCAATTTTATTTAGTGCCTATGCTTTAACAGAAGCCCTTTCTTTCATGTTCAGAAAACATATTTTTTTCTCTCTCATGCTGTTCATTAATGCAGCGCCTTCTGTGAGCAACCCAGTTTCAGCCCCTGTCCCTTCGAGCCCCCGCTCCCTCTGAAAAGCCCAATTTGCTGTTATTGGTCAGCTGGTCTGGTGAAAAAAAAGAAACGGGTAAAAGAAAACATACTTTTGTTACCACAGCTTCTGTGAGTATAGGTATATCTCTTTAAGAACTTTCTGTAAGGAAAGAAAAAAAAGGAGGTTGAACCAGAACTGGACTCCTGCATACACCCCTTTATGTTTTCATGTATTTCCAAAATTACTTGCAGTATGACCAGCTACTCTTTTTTTTTTTCATATGTAGATTTGACAAAAAATCTGCAGTTAAAATGCAGGTATCCACACACACCCTTTGTTTATTGGTTGGACATTGTCTCCTACCCCATGCATGAAGCTGTTGCAGAAGTGGAAAGCTCATTCAGTGACAGTGACTGCTGCATGCTGGGTGCACAAAGGAGCGTTACCGCAGGTCCTTCCTCCCAGCAGCTTTTCGACTGTTGGACTATATTCTTTACTTTTTCATGAAACTGAATGCTCCATCTGCCTGTCACTTTGCTGCTGGAACACTTGAATTTCCCAAATGAGGGATAATAAAGGATATTTCTATCTTCTAAAATTTAATATGACCTCTTAAATGACCTCATACAATGAGAGTTGCTTGCTTTAAACATATATAAGAAAGTAGCCTTGAATTATAAGGTTTTTTTTTTTTAAATGCATTCTGTATTCTTGCTTGTCTGTGAGCACAAAGTGAATGTCTGTCTACTTTTGTGTATGTTTACGTGCCTTTGTGGCTGCATACAAATGAGAGCATATGTTTCTCTAAAGAACACAGAGCACCTTTGTATTTCTGAGCAGCCACTGGTGGTAAGAAGCAGAATGAATGTTGGGGTAATGGCGAGGAAGCTTCTGTAAGAGTTACAGGCCGTAGTCGTAATCGTAGTGAAACCCGTAGAGAATTCTGTCTCTTTCGCTTGCTCTCAGTTGCATTTCAGCTGTTTTTTTACTGTCTTTTTTTTTCTTGGCTCTGCCTGTTTCTCTGCCTCTGCATGCTCCTTTTTGGTCTCATGGCATTGCCGAGCACTGACACGAAGTCGCATGCAAGCACACAGTAGCAGAACACGTTTGTGCAATTAGCTAAGCTCTCTTCTGCAGCCAAGTGTTGGACAACACATCAAAAGAGCTAAAAAAAAAAAAAATCTGTTTGCATCATTTTATTAAGTAGCAACAACACTGTTTAACAGCTGTTTTTCTTGTTTCTTGGTAATAACTTTACTTTTGTGGCCATTAATTTCTAATACATTTGTAATTAAATATACAAATGTTATTCTTCTGGTCACAAATGCAAGGTTGGAAAAGAATATTATATATGCTTGCCCTCTAAAGCCTAGGCGGTCAAGATATACCTCTTCATACACATGGACAGTGTCATTTGCTCTCTTTGATGTGCAGCAGTACATTAGCGAAATTAAAAATAAATGACTTCAATTTTTCCTCATTAAGCAAAATGTGGGTGATTTCAGAACCTGAGCATCACACTTCACTTAATTCCTCTCTGGGGCTCCACTTGTCTTGTGACGTCATTGTGCTTTGCCGTTACGGTCGATAACCAATAATGAATCTTCAAGCAGAGCTGCGCAACATTAGGAATGTTGTCCGAGGGGAATATGGGAAAGGTGTTGAAGGTCTCTGTGTTGTGTTGGCATTCACATTCTCAGCCATACACCTCAGTACTGGTGAATCTGCTGGGGAAACTGTTAGTGAATGGTGGTAATTTCCTTTTCTGCATTGTTGATGCTTCCTTGTATTGCTGCCAAAAGTAAAATGAAACAGTGTTTTGAATGTTCGTGGCTTTCCAGGTTGTGCAGTTAAAATCTGAAGCCAGAGAAAACAATATGTCCCTTGTGTCACCCTGCTCTGTAAAGTGAAGATAAACAAGATAACATCCTTCAAAGAACTTTGAGGAAATTAATCAACTTACTGGTAATTAATCTATTTTGCAGAGATCACACAGTTGAAAACAAATCCCTGACATTACATCTAAATGATCCATTCCAAATTAAACCGGGAACTGTCAAATAATAAGCTTATGACAGCATATTACCACATGGAGGCGCCAACATACATATTATCAGTCTTTCCAGTCTGCCAGTTTTGCCCATGTTTTTGCATTTCATAGACAGAGATGGGGGGTGATGGTGGGGCATGGGTTAAATGAAGTGCAAGCACACCCACCTCACACTGAAAAGGTCACCGTGTTCCCTGTTCTTCATGACATAGACTGTTTCTCTTTGAAGAGCCATGTCTGAGTGCTCAGAAGCAGGAAGGAGGCCTTTATTAATCCAGGAATCAACAGCCTTTGATGGCTGGAGATGGGAACAATATGCGTGCGCACACATTTGAGCATACACTACCATGGCTGCGTGTGATTGCGGAGTGCTTGACGTAGCAGTATGATATTTCCAGCATGTAGATGTCCGTACTGTTTCTGTTTAACGGTGACCTAGATTTCTCTAGAGAAATACGCATACGGTTACTGCATGTTGTTCACTTTGCTTTTATTGCCGCTCTATGTTTTTGCTTGTGTGTGTGTGTGTGTGTTTGAGCATATGAAAGCATGCGCGCATAGATGTCAGCGCCAGGATCTTTGGGTTTTACAGTTGTCGCCGTCATATTTTCAGAGGCGATGACAAGTAAGTTGCCTTTCAGAAAGTGCACCCAATTATTGTTTGGTATTTTTATTGGTACAAAAGAGTTTTAAAAATACAAATGATTGTATTTTTATGGTGGTCACACTCCACCCTGGTCTCCTTTGTGTTCTGGAGAAATGATTCCTCTGGCAGCCACAGAGTTCTAGTTCTTAGTTGGCTGGACGACAGACGGGTCAACCGGGTTTGTGGTTCTGCTCCGGAACAAGCTGCTTTTAGATTACCATTTTTTGCCAGAGACACAGAGCCTGATACTTCTTTCCCATTACATTAGAACTCAGCTTGTGTTAATTATATTTAACAGACTACAACTGTAATGCAAAAACACGGTTCCCAGCGGATTTGCAAGAACATCGAACAAAAGGAAGAAAGTGTTTTGCTGTGTTTCATTTTTTAGCTGCGTGTTTGAACTCCAACTATCAATAGCATCTTCAGAGTCAAGGTCAGTGATAGGTAACTGTACATCAGAGCTCCCACTTTTAATGAGAACCTATTCCTGCCCTATCAGCTTTTTCATAAATTTGTCAGGGTCAAAACAGTATGGCTGTAAAAAGCAGAGCGCCGTGTGTGGGAGATGACTGAGACAGACGTCATGGTTTCTCAAGAGGATACGCACTTACTGAAACGGAGAGTCCACATCGCAGTGCCTGGCCTGGAAGATGGCTGTTGTAGGTGGTCCGCTTCGATGGGGAGGTGTGTTTGGTTGGAGAGTGGTATGACATATGCCCAATAGTTCAGTGATAAAAGGCTTCAGTATGTGTGTGTGTGTGTGTGTGTGCGTGAAAGAGAGAGAAAGAGAGATGCGGGAGTTTAGTTTGAGGTCGCCTCACACACAGGGAGATAAAATGAGCGACTGCTGTTCTCATCATAACAACTGAGCTACTGGAAGAGAGGCCCCCTCTCTCCCGAAAAGGCACATAGCTGCCCTGCTTCTCGCCTGTCCACACAAGACATTTCTCCTAAGAGTGTACGACTGAAGTTTGAGAATTCTGATAGAATTCCTTGCCCTCTTTCCCATATCCGCGATTCGCTCGGCGTATTTTAATCCGCTAGTATAAGGTTTAAGTTGCCTCTAACGTTTTTCTGCACAATTTCACAGCGGGCCAAGCGACGAGGCTAAATATTTCATCGAGCGGTTGTTATTTGTAGTACCAGGCCAAAGCCAACTTAAGACTGGTGAAGAATGTAATCATTTATCTAAGGACCAGGGGTGACATGCTCAATTTGGCCTAAAATAGGGCTCTATGTAGCCCACAGGGACAGGGAGCGAGGGTGTGCATGAGTGCATGTGTACTGTATATTTTGGTGTGTGCGTTTGGCCAACAAGGCCACTGAGTCACTACAACCAGAGGCCACAAAGTTGGTTTTCATGTATTTCCTCCTTTATTTCTTGCATTGTGTTATAGTGTTAAGTCTCCAATAATCTGCCAGCCTTGACCAAAAATTGTGTGTTTGTTGCTTTGACTTGCTACACCTACATCCCAGTTAAGTGAAGTAAATAAAAGTACTTCTTTGGTCCATTCATTTCAAATGAGCGAAACATGAAAGAATGAATGGAGCAACCCATATACCCCTCCCTTCTTTCTCACAGTGTCCATCCTAAAATACCATCAAACACACCCATGGCAATCATGAATTACTGGGAACTTTATCTAACTCTGGTAGTGTGAAGCTTTCCCATCATTCCCTGAAGGCTTTAATGTTTCTATCGGTCATGGACTAACCTACCAGAGCCTTTAGCTTGGTTGTGTAATGACTGTTATTAACCTATCAAGATCAGCCGAGGGGTCTTGGCTGCTTTTTTCCAGCCCTTTCTACCACTTTCCCTCAAATGCCAAAACCAAGATGGCTCCCTTAAATCTTCACTCTTGCCCTCTAGGGAGCAGAAAACACCAAAGTCTAGTCTAATTGGATTCATTTGTAAAATCGCTGCAGAGATTTGAACATTATCTATCTATGTACCCATGACTGGAATGCAACTTCTTCTCCCAAATTGACTTTTTTTTTTTTACCCTGCTACTTTTGCAGTAAAATTGTGGTCTCTTGGTGGCCCGGAGTGCTTTTTAAAAATTGGAATCTCATGTTCATTAAGTAACGAATCCCTTTTGTTGTACAATGGTTAGGGTTAGGCTTACAAGCCCTGATCTGAGAAAGGATCACTTGGGTCAGGTGTGCTATTAATTCTTTGCAGCAGTGAGGGAATGGGACACTTTGTCTGTTGGAAAAAAAAAAAAACTACTAAAGAAGAAGAAATTTTTGACTTAATCTTTTTTGTCATGATAATCATATTAATCCAGAATTCAAGGGAATATCAGATGTGCTTGTACAAGTCACTGTCACCATATTAACATGCATTATCACCAGATGTAATGTCCCTTTGAAACTAATTTGTAGACTCTGGAGTCTCATTGCATGGCACTGTGTCCTGCTCCAGCTGCATCTGTTAGTGTTTTGTTTTGGTACAGCTCAGAGCGTTTTGTATTTGTGTGCTTTTGTGTGTGTGCGTCCGTGTTTTTGTTCTGTTTTGCAGATGTTCATCAGATAAAGGCAGCTGAACACCACAACCGACTATTACACCACTTTAGCAACAAGAGGTTAACCGCAAAAAGGCAGATGTCCTGCAAGTCAACGGACTGAGTTAACTCTTAGTATAAAACTACTAAACTGATAAAGCGGATGTAGTTAATGCCACACTGTCTGTTGGACATAGATTCAAGGAATGGGAGTTGCTGTCCACTGCACTCTCTGGCCACTTTGTTAGGTACACCTTGTTACTACCAGTTTGGACCCCTTTTACTTTTGGAACTTTCTCAATTTACATTACACAGATTCAACAAGATGCTGTAAACATTTCTCAGAGATTTTGCTTCCTGCTGTCATGTGAGCACCACACAGTTGATCCATGGTGCAGATCTCTCGTTACACCACACGTCAAAGGTGCTCTATTGGACTGAGATGTGGTGACTGTACAGCGGCTGAGAGGGGACCAAGTGTGCCAAGAAAATATCCCCCGCACCTCTACTGGCCTGAATTCTTGATAAGCACCGGATCAACACAAATTCTGAACCTATCATCCAAATGTCACAGCAGAAATTGAAACTCATCCGACCAGGCACTTTTTTCCCCCCAATCTTCTATTTTCCAATTTTTGTGAGCCCATGTTAATTATAGCCTCAATTTCCTGTTCCTAGCTGACAAGAATGGTAGACGGTGGTCTTCTGCAATTGTAGCCAATCTGCTTGAGGAGATGCTCTTTTGCATACCTTGGTCGAATGATTGGTTATTTGAGTTACTTTTGCTTTCTTGTCAGCTGGAAGCAGTCTGTTCATTCTTCTCTGACCTCTGGCATCAACAAAGAATTTATGCCCGGGGGACTGCAATTCACTGCCTATTTTCCCTTTTTCAGATAATTCTCTGTAAACCCTAGAGATGGCTGGGTGGGAAAATCCCAGTAGATCAGCAGTTTCTCAAATACTCACACCAGTCTGCCTGGCACCAAAAACAATGCTAAGTTCGAAGTCACTGAAATCAGCTTCCCCATTCTGTTGCTCAGTTTGAACATCAGAGTGGGCTTGCCTTGACCATGCCTACATGCCTTAATGCATTGAGTTGCTGCCATGCCTAATAAAGTGACTGAGGGTGAATTTCACAAAACAGCATGACAGTACAAATACAGCAACAGCAGCAACAAAAAGATACACTATTATAATTGCATAAATAGGTGTATTTACATTGCTCCAGATGTAAAAATGTATTTTTAAGTTTTACTGATGATTTAAAATTAGAACAGCAATTTTGCCAGTGCTGTCTGATAGTGGGTCAGAACCTGTAAGAGCTCCGTATGCACAGAATACAGAAAGAAACTGCAGAAATGACAGAAAACCATCTGCAACACTTGTTCTAAACACGGTAATCTAAAGAAAAAAAAAATAAAGATATGGTATTTGATACAAGTGACAAGAAACACAAGAGCTGTGGTCCAGCAGATTAAAACATAGAATAATATAAATATTCCACAGCCACAGGGAAGTGGGGATAGAAGGAGGCTGCAACTCCCTCTGCTCCCTTACTTGTTGGTGCTCTCTCTCAGTAGCACTAGAGTTTTCACTGTTTCAATACATTTGCCAAGACATATAATACATTTATTTACGTACTGTGCATCCTTCTGTAATTCTTGTGATGCAAACTGCCATATCGGGGCTTTCACTGCTGCTTGTCTCTGAGAGGTCACATCAGAATGGACGACAAAACAGCAAGAAATGCAGTCAGAAGCTCTACACACTACTCAGTGTTTTGATTCCTCTTCTAGATGGGTCATCGGGGGCCAAAAAGTATTTATGTGGTTCATGGGTACAAACAATCTCCAGTTGTGAGACTTCAGTTACTTACAACCGGGTAAAAATGCTACTTAACTTTCCAAGTTTGGTCTAAACTTTTGTGTGACTCCACCAGTCATGATGAGTACTTTGTGTTTGTTTAACAACAATATTCCACTGATGTGATTTCCTTTGTTTCACTCTCACTGTTCTTTCTCCCCAGATTGAGAACCTGTTGGAACAGTTAAAGGACAAGGACAAACAGGTGGCTGGATTGAGGGAAAGGGTTCAGGGCCTTCAAACCGACTCCAGCAACACAGATACGGCTCTGGCTACACTGGAAGAAGCTTTATCAGAAAAGGTAAGAGTGATGGGGAAAAGCGCTGTAAGTATCGAAAAAAAGAAAAGGTGAAAATCATTCTGTTAGTCAACATTGAGTTTCAGAGAGATGCTGTCCTGTTTGTTGCTGGATGGATGGAAGGTGTAAAAGAAAAAAACATCTTGAAAAATGTGAAACTCTGAGATCACTGGTTGGTGTGGAGTAATGTGGAAAGTTTTACCCTTTCAGGTGTGCTAGTCTTTCAGGAAGCAAGGATATGGCTTATGGTTTAATTAATTTTCATGCTTTACTGTGACTCACAGCCATAATTTAATGACATAAAATCCTAATTTATAGACATAGGACCACATCTAGTGTGGTCTATCTGTAAGTAGTAAAGGGGAGAATGAGGTACTGGTAGAGGGGAAGTCTATGGTGAACATAGACAGAGGATTAGTCCCTGTCTGTAACTGGGCCGGGTGTAGGGAGGGAATGATGTATAGAATAAGGAGGATAAAGGTTTCAAATGTAAGAGGAATGGAGCGATGGAAAAATTGAATGGCAGAAGAGGCACAGCCCCGATGGTAGAGGTGGCCTTAGAATTAATGGGGGGAGAGGTCAAGGAATGCAAGGGTGAAGGCAGAGTGAAAAATGTTAGTTTTAATAAGGACATGAGAAAAAACAGTGCTGGGCAAATACATTTAAAGATTAGGGCTGGAATAGAAATGTAACAACAGATAACAAAGCTATGCACAGAGAAATCAAACAACCATAAATGTAGCATACTGTGCACATGCCATGCAATGTAAAGTCTCAGTGGGATGTAATCAGTACTTGCTGAGTGTTGTTCTAATATTAGGTTTGTATCTGATTCTTTTCTGTGGTGTATCCTCAGTTTCTCTCCTCCTCTTCTCTTTAATCTTTCTATCACAATCAAGGCCTTCAGATAAAATAAGAAAGGAAAACTTTAAGGACAAATAAACACAATAATTGGGCCAAATGAAGATCTGTAACGCTCCAACTTAAGACTCAGATTTGTATATACAATAACACAATGAATAAAGCAGTTAATTAAGACAGTATTGCATGTGTCTACATGAATAGGAGGATACAGTGTAGACATAATCATTGTGCTTAACAGCTGCCATGTGATCCAAGGTCAACAGACTTACTCCACATGGGTAAATAGATGGGCTGGATGTTGGTTGTAAACACTTATTGTTTGTTGTTTTTTTGGAAACATGAGAGAACAGCTGGTCTCCATAAAGCCTCACCTCACCAGTACAGAGCAAACCTGCTGCCACTCACAGTAAAAGAAAAATCACCTTGCTGGCTGGTGTGCTTCTTTTCTTTTTTGTATTTAAATCTTTACACATTGAAACCCCATTGAGTTAACATTCTTTCAGGGCAAAGACGTTACCGTAAAGAAGCTGAGAAACTGAAGCAAATTATTGCATTGAATAATGGTGTTATTTTTCTTGTCTACACAAATCTTTAGTGATTTGTTTATGGATTTGCAGTCATGGTTTAACGGTGCCAGCGATCTTTAACTGCAGACCCGCTTCAACAAAGAATGAATTTGATGTGAATTGCTTTACACAGCATCGCCATGGAGATGTCATATCCTAGTCTAGAAATATATACATTCTGTCTTGAAGTGACTGGCTTGATTTCAGAGGGACTCCATCTCTCCTAGCTTTGCTGCATGTTTAAAGTTGTTGCTAGCTCACATGTGTTGTTACTATAGGCTAAAAAATTATCATCTTGGCGCTGGAGGCTAAAAAAATGGTTCCCATTTACATGTTTGTTTGCACAGCAGACTTAAAGATCGATACAGGTTTACATTTCGTTGGCACTGGCTGCTGGTTAAGAGTTCACAGTTAGGACAGTTGTGAATGTCCAGCTGTACTGCACTGTTATGCAGTGGATGCCACATTTGTACCTCTGCCATTGAGCATTTGAGCCTTTGCATTTGCTGTTATATATTTCTATTGGCTTGCAAGAGCAAAATTTCAAGTCCTGCATGGGATTGTACAGTTTTCAAAGAGTTTTAGCTCGTATAGTAAGTGTCGCTGTGGAATTATTTTTCAGGCAGTCTGTTTAGACACCGATAATGTGAAAACCAGCCTAAGTGGAATCAAATACAGGAGTTTGACTTCCTTTTCTTCTCTCTGTATGTGTTCTTGTTTATCTCTGTTATTTCCTTGATTGTTATTTAATTGAACTATATCCTTTGATTGTATCCATTCAATCAAGAATCGTTTACAGTAAGCTCACAGCATTTTGTCTGTTAATAGATTAGAAGTTGGTTAATGAGGGTTTCAGTGTATTCGCAGCGCACAGACCGACACAGCACATAGATGTTTTCACTTAAAATGGTCTTTTAGCACCTAAATTTGTTTTTGTTGCACATAGACTTTGAAATGAATAGCATAATGGCACAATAAACTGTAAATCCCTCTTCTGCGCCGGCCCATTTGTTTACCCAGAAACCACTTCTGATGCAGCCTACATATTATTCAGCTGTGATGAGGAGAATATTGGCAAGCTTTTCAGACTTTGTGGTCAACACAGGGCGTGTGTAATGTGTTTACGAGCACGAGTGTGTGCCTTGCTGATCACAAACTCTGTCACAAACCTGCTCTTGGAGCCAGTCACTAGCCACATTGCTGTGGTTCTAATTAACAGGCTGGGGCATTGTGCCCATGCTGAGCGCTGCTCTTTAGTGTATGTATGTGTGCTTGTCTATGATGTCATATGTGTGTTTTCTGTTGTTTATTCGTGCAGTACGCTTGGGCCTCATAGAGCCAGATTTATTATGATACCCTGGTGTCTTTCTCTAGCCCCCAGACATCCTAGAGATATTTCATAAAGTGGGCAGAGCTCAGGACCTGTTAGCCAAGCAGTCTCTCTCGCCGTTTCTGCCTCCCTTGCCCTCTCCGTGTAGTGATGTACTGTGCCAGGGCTAGTTAGTGGATGTATTTGTCCATTTACCCAGGAGTTTAAAGTTGCCAATCATGCGGTGATGCCACGTCGTAAAGTCTCATTGCTGAGCTGTGCTCTGTGCCTAAATAAACACCTGAATAAACACCTTGGTAATCATTTCAGTCCACACCTAAACACGCACACATTCACTTTAACACGCACTTACTACGCACACCTTGCTCAACCTCCCATGTTGTGGACTTGGTTTAAGGCCAGTGCCCAAAGCTGTTGTCCTGCTGTCCAACGTGATTAGAGAATGGAGAAAATTATGTTCGAAACATTCCAGCTCGGTTTATCAGCAGGCGGTGTGGAGTTGTTAGAGAGTGATCTACAATACTGTCTGATTCGCTCACAATAAATCTGTCTGTCCCTCAGCCCTTCTCTTCCTTCCTCCTTCTCTTTCTGTTCTACTTGGCTCCGATCCCTTTGTGTCACTGCTATTATTTATAGCAGTATTATTTATGATGGGCATTTATGAGTTTGTCTTTGGCCACACTTTGTAAAGAATGTTGGTGATCCTATTCGGCAGGATACTGCCTATAATGATAGGAAAAAATTATAATCGCACAGGGCTGGTAATCTTTTGCACAATGGATGGAAAACAGATTTATTTCATGTCATTTCTGCTTCATGTAATGAACATACTTTTGTGCAGATTTTTTGCCTTATTCCTACTCATACTTGCCAAATCAATTTTTATTTTACCTTCTTTTATCTTCTCACTTTCTCAGGAGCGAGTGATTGAAAACCTCCGGGAACAAAAGGACCGGGAGGACAGGGTTCGGCTGGAGGAGCTGGAGCAGCTGAGAAAGGAGAACCATGAATTAAAAGACAAACTATCAGTCATGCAACCCCAGAAACAGCCTCAGAACCAGCCCGGCAACCCCAGCCCATCCCAGAAACAGAGGCCAGATGGAGAGGTCAGTATGGACTCAAGTATTAAATCTATTGAACTGATGTTTAGATAATAGAAAATATGTGTGTGTGTGTGTGTGTGTGTGTGTGTAGTATGCATGGCTGCTACATTTTGCTCAAAAATGGTTTTGCAGTCATTGAATACAGGCACTGTGAACACACAAGAGAGGTGGTCTGTTATGTGTGTGGACTGCAGACATACAACCATCAGTACAACCGCTATATGTTTGTTGTGCTTGTAATATGCTTCCTCTACCTTGTACTTACTATGCTAACATTTACAATAAGAGTAATTCCACATTATTACCTCCTCGTGAGCATCAACAATATTGTTAGCAACTTCTTAGCAGAGGGCCTGCCTGCACTTTGTCCCACGGGATAAAAGGATGAATTAAGAGAGAGTGATTTATGGATCTGAAAGATCCTGTATCCCTGTGTGGGTGCCAAGTCGAAGGCCTTGCAATTTTTTTTCTCTCGTTCTTTCTTCTCCTACGCTTACAAGCCAGGACAGACCCCTGTCCTGCCAGAATTTATGAGAATGTTTTCTTTTATACTCATAATAAGCGTACACACATCTCATTCCTGTGAAATGATATCTTCTTGAATGTTGATGCCGCACCACATGAAAGTGGCAGCAGCTCAATAACTTTTTGTAGCAAACAGATTCGCACTGTGGCAGAAGTGCTGCCATAATTAGACTGTTTTGTGTACTCCACAGCAATCAAATCTGTTATGTAAACTTAGAGATTCTTCAAAAAGACAGATGATAGTTGTGTACCTGTATACATGCATGTTTCTCTGTTGGCTTGTCCCTGCATGCCAGCACAAAAACAACTGTCGATACGTCTGGTGTTTGTGTCTGCGTGCATTTAAATGTGGCGGTGTTGTTGATCCTATAGTGCTGTGGCAAAGGACAGGCTATGCTATAAGTATTTGGGAGGTCAGTGGTGAATTAAGTTGGTGCTTGATTAGATTCCATCAGCTCAGCGACTTCTGCTGACTGCTGCTTTTACTTAACAAATTCTAGGTATCGTAAAAGCTGTGCTCCAAGGTTTTGAATGGCAAAGTTATCAAATTGCAACAACATTCAATTAACAATTTAAATCCAGTGTTAAACTCTACACTTTGTTGTGTCAGTTCTTGTGTTTTTCCCAATTAGCCACGGTCTGACTCAGTCAAATCAGTGGAAAGTTTTTTATGGCAGCCAGCTCTCCCTGTCTAGTTTGAATGCACTAATAAAAGCTGGGCGTTTATATTGAATATTTCGTCACTGTATGCTTAAAATTTGAATAAAAGTTGAATACCACTAGGTCCAGTAATTGGAATTTGGACTGCCAAGGCCTCTGCCTTTGACTGCCACCCAGTTCACATACCACAGAACTTGATCGACCCTCCTGTGGTATGTGGGTCTGGTGGTGGGTCCACAGGAGGGTTGGCCTAAAGGGCTAAGGTTTGACCACCAGATCCTCGCTGATAAGCTAGTCCCCCCATTTCCACGGGCCTAACTCCAGGGTGGGGCCCTGGTAACCCACTGGGAGGAGGCTCCAGGGCAGACGCAGTACACGCTCAGTTCACTCAGCTGGCTTGATGTCACTCTATAAGTGATGGAGGAGGTGGTCAGAGAGGGGGAGGTCTGGGCTTCTCTGCTTAGACTGGTAGTCAGATCCAGCAGAAAAAAGATGGATGGGTGGATGAATGGAGGGATAGATGGAGCAATGGATGAGTGTACTAAGTGCAACAAAATAGTTTTGTGATTCCTCCATTAAAAAGAAAAAAAAAACCTTGTCTGATTTAAATTTGTCTACTGTCCCCTTCATGGTTGTCTCCTTATGTGCTACCGGGAAGCCCAGTTCTGACCAGTTGGTTGTGAACAGTTGCAATTTCACTATGTACAGGGAGCAAACATAAACTTCTGTGGGAAACTGGCCCACCCTCGATCAAGGCTCATGACTTCTTATGACCGCAGAGATTGTGTTCTTCAGGAGCCTGAGGAGCAGTCGACAGCTGCACATAGGGATAACCTTGAAGGGAATAGTGGCCAAATTTAAATTTGTTGTTTTTGCTTCTAATAGGTGGAGTCACAAAGATTTTGATGGGTTTTTATTTTTGTTAATATAAACATCCTTCACATGCTGTGCATTAAATGCTTTGTAATGGTTACATCATTTTATTTCAGCCCACATTTAACCCCATGACAAACTCCAAAGATGGACCAAAAAAAAAAATTTCTTGTCGGACAAATAGGATTTACCTCTCAAGCAGCTGTAGAGTTTGTGTTTGTCATCAGGTCATGTACACACAGTGGTCCACTGACAGTATCTGCAGATGTTGGTATTATTGACTCAGTCAAGCTGTTAGCGGAGCTTTTTATCGTGACCTCAGGGCTCTGTTGGCTTAAGTGCATCCTCATCCTCTTCCCATAAAACAGTATTTGTTGATTCCAAGCTTATTAAAGGACTTCTGAAACTAAACACCAGCTCTTCAAAGGAAAGAACCTCGGGGAAGGCAGTGACCTTTTCAGAGTGGGCTGGCTAAAATCTTCAAGGCAGCACCACACCTTAAAGACTTGACTCTTATTCAAAAGACATTTTTTTCTTTTCAGACCAGGCAAATGTCATATGCTCTCATGTTTTGGATTATAAAACAGAGATGAGACTGATCAAACATTGACATATGTGTAATGAGAATGAATACAGTCATGTCTAGTATATAAAAAGTCAAAGCTCTTTTTTCTTTTTATCCTACACAGACTCAGTGTTGCTGGGTAGTCTTTGGCCAGGTGTTAAAAAACTCAGTACAGAGTCTGGTGGCTACACATATTTAAGATATTTTGAAATATTTACACCCAAGAGACATTTCCAGGAATGACAATAATAATTTGACTGTATATGTAATTGTATCTTTTCTGGCCTTTCCCTTCTCATAATATCACAAATTCCTTTTGGACCTACCATCCTCTCAGCCACTGGTTTCCACACTTGTCTGTGTGTTCTAGTGAAAGAACATAGCATGCTCTGGTCCACTTAGGCCTAATGCATTTTGGGCTAGCAAAGATGTGGATTGATGTATACGAATGAGTGTTTTCAGCTTCATGTGGCAGCAATGAGGTAAGGACGAGCCCTTGCCAAGATCCTTCATACTCTGTACGAGCATAGTGACATGTCATGGGCTTTATGTACCGTCCTAGGCTTATGTGGACCTGAGAATATTCTCAGTGTATATGTGTGAGAGCACGTGTGTGTTTTTATTATTATCAATAGAACTGTACTTACATAGTTATGTTCATATTTACAGTCACTGGCCACTTTCTTAGGTACACTCACTCAACTGCTTGAAATGCAAATATCATAATGAGCCAATAACATGGTAGCAACTCCAAATCACCTGCTGAAGTTCAAACTGAGCATCAGAATGGGGAAGAAAGGTGAATTAATTGACTCTGAATCTGGTCTGAGGGTTTTCTCACATAACCATCATTGGGGTTTAAACGATCTGTGTAAAATGTGAATAAATGGTGAACTATTCAGTATGGCTAATAAGTAACAGTTTAAAGTTAGCTAGTTAAAAAGTCATTGATAAAAAAGTAGAATAGTAAGCTAAAAGTACAGACTTTATATAGGCTCTATACTGTTATATGCATTTAAAATAGCTAAACATAACTGATGTTAAGCTTTAATATTATCTGTATTTGCCAAGAAGAAACAGTAATGTGAACGTTGTCTAAAATGGTCAAAATAGCAAATAAATAGATAGAATGTAAATTGTACTGAGACTAAATAGTTAAAAGCTTAGGCTAATGAATGCATGTTAAATAAATCCCTTAGCACACACTTACCTAAGCACTGACAGTTTGTCTGGATGAAAATAATTATCATAGCAATAACCCCTTTTATATAATAAGTGTTGAATGGGATTCTGTAGAAAAAAATAACACATTTGAACACAAGAGGTGATGTTAATGAAAGGGTAGAGTGCAGACCCGCCGGAGTATGCCAGATGAAAAAGGCTGGGTTACATTGTGTCGACCTTACTTCCTCTGGCAGGTAAAACGCATGCCAAAATAACAGAGATCATTAAATTTTAGTGTGATGACTTGGTTTAGATTAGGATATGGTTAGTTTTTGGTTGAGTAGTGGTTGAGGTTAGCGTGAGGGTAACTACTGGCAATAGGTGGAAGTAAATGTAATATACTCTGAAGTGAATGAAACATGACTGTGTGTGTGTGTGTGTGTGTGTCTATGTGTGCGCGAGCGCACAAGTGTTTGTGCACATTCACTTGATGATGTTTAAACGAGTGGCCTCAGCTGTCTCAACAAGTTAAACAACCTTCACAAACACAGTAGACAGAGAGAGGTAAAGACCAGGAGAAAAAAGCAGAAACACAGAGAAAGATAATTCTAGGTTAGAAACTTCCTTTGGGATATTTTTCTCAGAGAATGGTTTGATCAGCATAACTGTGTTCTTTCTTTTTTTCTTTCAGCATTTATTTTAAAAAGAATTGAGATGTTTGGTGGTCTCATAAAATCGCAGCCAAAACAGAGCAAGTATGTAATTTTATAATGATAATGAACTCCTAGCTCTACATGAAAGATGCCCTGGGGAGGGAACTGATAGAAGCAAACCACAGAAAAGCAGGCAGCCCGAGCTAAATTATGAATTGTAACCTAGAATTCAGGACTGACTTACCTTTTCTTTTTCGGTCCTTGCAAGATGATAACACACCTGCTCTTGTATAATTATCAGTGCCAATGATTTAGTCCTACAGGATGTCAAAAGGTTTATTTGTTTATCTACAATGTCTTTTTTTAACTTCTAGGTGAAAACCAAAGTAGATGGGCCACCGGCAATGAGCCCCACGGTAGGTTCTTTTTTTTGTTAGTGCTAACTATTAGCATATTACATAGAAGATTTTGGCATAATGCTCAATGCTAAGCTAACAGCTCTAATAGGTTAAGGCTCAGCTATATTAATATGGTTATAATGAAAGGATTAAAATGTTTTTCAATTTATCTGACCCTGTTCTATTGGGCAATGAAGCGCAAAGTGTTAGGAAGCCTAAGTTGGAGCTTTTAGCCATGACAATGATCTGAAGTGGTCAACGCAGAGAGTATTTCAAATGCTTTCATGCTGTCTAGGTACCAATTCACACGTGATTGTCTCTTTATACCTAATGAATCCATTCTCACCCCCCGATGCTTACACACACATATATATTCAAAGATCCAAACTACAGAGGAGGCAGTCAAGATATGTCCAGATATCACAGATCGTCTGAGGGTCCTAGAGCAGGAAGTGGCCCGCTACAGAGAGGAATCCAGGAAGTCACAAGCTGAAGTGGAGAGGCTGATGGGAGCTTTAAAGGATGCTGAGATGGACAAATCCTGCAAGGAGAAAAAAATCTCTGATCTCGAAAGGTGAGGGTTTAAGGAATTCAGTCAGTTTCATAACAAGTCAGCATCTGTGTGTTCTTAGAGTATCTTTCCAAGTAACCGGATCTTTGTAAGACCTCGGTTCATTCCTACTTGCTCTATTTATAAAGGGGTAATCCATGAAATATAAACTGTCTAGATTGAGTCGTCCTAGCACTTGAAACCACTTTTATGTTGCCATTCTTTTGGCCTGATGTAATCAGTCCAGAAAATGAATGCGACCTGTTTAAATATCAGTCTAATCATTTGGCTTAATGTCTTATTATTTGTTTTTGTCTGTCAATGTCTGCAGACATGGGTAAGTAGATATTTGATGTGCCCGTTAACCCCACCGTCATGATACTGCTCACACTGCCTATGATCATTACGTTTGACATCATGCTGTGGCTGCTGGCTAGTTTTAAATTTTCTCAGGTATAAAGTTGGAAATTGGGGGAACTGACTGTATCTGAGCCTCAGGAAGCTTAGATTTGACTGTCTCATTGGGACAGTAAATGCATAATCCATTTATGGTCTTCATTCCTGTCACAGTAATAACACAATGAGAGACTTTATATGCTTCCTGTGGAGACATATAGCTTCTCTTTTGTGTTGACGTCTGCAAATCTTCTTTGCACACATTTCAATCCTGTCATCAGTGCGGTCATCTGTGTTTTCTCATATCAAATTATCCATATGTGTGTTTATATAAATGTCTTTGCATTACTTTTGACTACTGTCAATGCATTCTGTGACCTGTGTTTGTGTGTGTATGTGAGTGAGCATTTGAGTATGCCAGGCAGGCAGCCAGCGGCATGCCAGTGGGAGGTTTTTGTATCCAGCCCAGACACTGGATGTTTATACTACTCTGTTTATTACTGGCACGGTGCTACTCAATTATCATCTGATTTATGGATTGGCATGGTGTGTATATGTACCCAAATGAGTAGTTGTTTAGTGCCAAGGCAGAAGTACAGTATGTTAGTGTTTGTCTGCATATTTACTTCATACAGTATGTGTGTGTGTGTGTGTGTGTGTATGGGTGAAAAAGAAGCACAAAAAAAATGTGTACAGAGAATGTTTCTGAATTTGAAATGTGATATTTAAAGTGATATTTAGGCATGTGTCTGTATATGTAGATTAATAGTGGATCAGTCTTTTGGTGGATCACCGGCTGCAAAGATGGGGCATGAGTGTTAAAAAATATGAAAACAATCATTTTTCACACACATTGGCTTCATCAGGTGTGTTAACACTTGTTCTGGTTCTGAATGGTTTGGAATCAGTTTGCATGGGCTGTATGTTCTGGATCCAACACAGTTTCCTGCCTCATTCATTACCCATTTTACAGACTGGCTGCTCTGGCATGGAAACCATGCGCTGACTCAAACTCTGTGGGAACTCATAAGCATCAAGTAATAGGAAAGCAGTAGCTCCTACAGAATTTGTTCACAAACTCTACTCTGTTTTTCCGTGTATCTCTGCAAGAATGGATATTTTCGTTTTGTTTACATTTTTCTGCCGTTCACGTGCAACTTTCATGACGTGGTCATACGCATGCTCATTGTACTTGGTGGATGTGTAGTGTCCGTGCATGTGCGTGTGCAGCTATTTCTGGGACACGAACGTTTTGGATCGTTGGGAAAAGTTCCTTTCCCCTCAGCTCATCCATCTTATTTGGACCCGCTGTCTCATTAGTGTCAGCCAGTCCCTCCTATCAGCACGAACCCTCACCTCTGGTCAGCATGCACAGGTCAGAGGTCACATTCAAGCCAGCCTGTGAGAGCAAGGTCCATTGTAGTCCTGCAGAGTTGCTATGAACACACACAGAATGGTTGTTTGTACAGTAGAAAATACACTTGAAGGTATTTTCTTATGTTAGCATGTGTGTCTTTGTTGGGCATCAAGTCGTGTTAGTTCTCAGTGTCCTTTTTGATTTAACAAAGAAATTAAACAGAAACAGAAGAATTTTTGCATATGTGTTTCTGCACACATGTGTTATATGAAAGCATGGGCGGACGAGTGTCTGTGTGCTGATTGGACTTCTGTTGCAGAGCATGCGGAATGTAGCTTATCTGGGCAGAGGATGAATGTCTTTTTAATCAGAGTGTTTCTGTTGGAAGTCAGTCAGATGACCTATTAACCACTATCTGAATGGAGAGGGAGAACAGATGAGGAAATAGACACTTTCTCATCCAGTTGGCAGTAAAGCAAAGAGAGTCAAAGATGGATGGAGCTAACAGGCCATTGTAATAAATACCTTCCAGCACAGGGGAGACTCACTCGCAGCTTGTTGATTGCTTAGTGATCTACTCTAAGTCATCAGTGATAACATTAGGGTAGTTTATGGTTGACGTTTTATTTACTGTTGTTAGTGTACAGTAGATGTAAAGCTAATCTGCCAAAGTAATCAGTGACATTGAACAGGCTTTGTGGAACATATCACCATGTCATACTAATTCTAATGGATTTGTTAAATAGATCTCTCGTGGTTATAGATCTCTTCAAGCAGTTTGTCTACGTGTGATGGACTAAAAAAAAACAAAAAACAAAAAAGCCCCCCAAACATCTTTTGGGACTGACATACTTGGAAGTTAAGAACAACTTGTGGGAATTAAAATACACGAGGTTTTAATTAACTTTCAACATGATGTCAAAGTAAAAACCCTGAATGCAGTTTCCCAAATTTTAGGAATAAATTGTGACAAAAATTGTGCCATGAAACATAAAGCCTTAATTCTTTTTTCCCCTTTCCTTCTTGCCTCCTTCACTCATAAACATATAATATTAATTGGTGGAATTATGTTGTATGGTTTTCTTGATACTTTGACAGCCCTATACTTTTAAAATTTGAGGGCTAAACTTGAAAAATAAATCAGCCATCCAGTCTCACAGTACCACAGCTACTGACGATGTAAGAACTGTGGTATGTAAGGGAGGGTTTCAGGAAAAGGGAGTCCATGTGTGTGTGTGTGTGTGTGTGTGTGTGTGTGAGTCTAAAGTGAGATTGTCGAGTCAAGATGTAAGGAAAGGAAAGGATGACAAACAAATACATGCACAGACATAAACACATGCATGTCATTTTTGGCTGCATTCCTGTGAACATAATCAAACTCCAGGTGCTGATAGCATACAAAAGACACAAATACACACATGACCTCTGCTTATAATATTTATTCATGGATATGTTTGCAAACAGTCGGCTTTTCTGTTGCAGGTGTGGGTTTTAAACAATGATTTTACTTTGAAATTAATCTGAAACTTACTGTTATATGGATGAAATATACAGCACTGTGAAAAAATCTTGAGCCACTCCTCATTTCTTGATATTTTGCTAGGAAAATGGGAATAACTATACATTTAATACAGTATATGAGGCAAAAACCGTTTATATAGTTTTAACAAGCTTGAACGACTGCTTTTATTTTTTCAAAACAGTCTGAACCCTTTTTAAGTAGTCTCCAGGAATAGTTCTTAAGGGATCTTGAAGGACATTCAAAGCTCTTCTTTGGATGTTTCTGCCTTTTGTTCTGTTTTCTATCAAGATGATCCTACACTGCTTCTATAATGTTGAGGTCCAGACTCTGAGGAGGCCAGATCATGACTGATTGAGTTCCATTGTGTGTTTGGGGGGGTTTTTTCTATCCAGGTATGTTTTTACTGCATCGTCAGTGTTTTCAGGATCATTGACAAATTAACTTGTTGCCAATCAGATGCTTTCCAGATGGTAATGCATGGTGGATCAAAACCTGATGGCTCATAATTCCACCAATTTTGACTAGAACCCCAACACCACTGTTTGAAAAGCAGCTCCAAACCATGACAGAGCCTCCACCATGTTTTACAGATGGCTGTACAGTAATCGCTCACTGTTGTACCTCTTTCCTGACCTTCTCCATACATCCTGATGAAAATTTGAAGCAAAAATATCAAATTTGGATTCATCATTCAAGAAGACCTGCTGCCACTGATTTTCATTCCAGTTCTTGTGTAATCTGGCATACCTCAGCGTTTTCTCCTTGTTTCCCTTTCTTAAGTATGGCTTATTGACAGCCACCCTTCCACTGAGACTATTTCTGATGAGGCCTTGGCAAACAGTAGATGGATCAAATGAAGGGCCAGAGCATCTCACAGGTCCCATGTCAAGTCTGCTGATTTTTGCTGGATTTTCCCTCTTTTTTTTAAGGACATGACTATCAGATACTGTTCATCTGCTGTAGATATTTCTTAGACCTACCACCCCTTCTTTTGTCCTCTACTTGACCAGTTTCCTCACTTTTCTTAAGGACATAGCATGTCAAAAACCATGCTGAGATATGCCAAGTTTTTGGCTAATAGCTGTTTGGGAAACACCTTGTTGGTGCAAAAATACTATTTTGTGTCTGTCTAACCGTGTCATCTTTGGTGTTTTTGTAGGTCAGGTACAAACTGGTCAGTGATGAAATTGATGAAAAACCTTCAGAAAGCCTGGGGGATAATTGTTCAAGAGCACCTTAAAAATAATAAGAAAGTCTTGCTCCTTGGCAGTAAAATATAAAGAAATTTGTACTTTTTTTTAATAGTACTGTAGGCAAGATGAACCCACAGTAGAAGAGGACTCTTTTCTGACACAAACAGGGAATAGATTGGAAATGTACAGTGAAATAAATTGCACATACTCAAATTTAAAAATGTAAAATGTAAACATATAAACTATACTGCTTTCTTTCTTTCTTTCTTGCATCCCATCGCACACACATACACACAAAGGCAAAATATATAAAGGCACAAGAGAAAGTTAAACATGTCTAGGCACTATAAAGCATCCGTCACTAATAAATAGAATTGTGCTTGAATCTCTCATCACTTCAACAAGAAAAGCATCTCAGATAATATCTGTGTCTCCCTGTTAACTCGCACCGTGTTTTCATTTTCTTCTACTTTCTCTTCTCTGTATTCCTTCAGTTTTTACATTAGTTAGAAAATGTTTTTACTTCAGATCATATCTGTCTGTTATTCAATATATTGTACAACCCTGAGCCGTAACTGCGCCAGTGTGTCCCCGTCTGCTTGAAATCTGAGGATTTTGTTCCACTCGGCGGTTTATTAAAAGAAATGAGAAAAAGAGAGTAAGAATTAAGTGTTATGAAGGGAAAGATACCAATCTGTTTGTTTTGTTCTTTAAAAGTTACTGCTTCTTTTAACCTATATTTACGTGGGAAATGACTCTATATTCACAACTGACCACAATCAGATTTTGTACGAACCCACTATGACCACAGCTGCTTGCTGCTGGCCACTCAGCAGCTCTCCTAAAAAGGGACATCAGCAAGTCCGCAAGGGGGGTTAGAGGATTACTGATTAGTTTTTATGTTTTTATTCCTACAGAAGAAATACAAGGCAAACATCAAGCAAAAAATATCAAAGTGATAATGGAAAAAGAAACTGAAATAAAGAAAGGGCTATATAAATATGTAAGAAGAGATATATGAGGGGAAAAACGAGCTCTCTGGTGACATCCAGAAATAAAGTGGAGCTGCTTATGTTGGAAGGTGGATGTGTGGAGAGCTCCAGGTGGAAGAAGCAAAAGGAAATGTGAAAAATTACTTATTACGCTCAGTTTAGGAAATGGCTGGACTTATTCACACTGCTTTCTCTCTCACACTTCATCTTTCTAAGAAATGTCACCGCAATAAAATACTGCTTCCCCGCAGAATTTACGCATTTTGTTAATCAACAAATCACTGTTCCTTCTCATATTTTCCTCTCGCATGCGACCCAGCCCTTCTGCTCCTTTTCACACTCCTCGTGGTCTCGTTCGCCTTCGCTCGGGTCAGAATACTTATTTAATTTTTGCACTGATGGGCTGATGGGGGTATATCAGCTAGTTTATACACCTGTGCCAGTAGCAGCTTTGTCTGATAGCTGATATGCCCTCATGGCAAGATAGCTCTCCATGGACATGCCTGCGAGCTTATAAAAACACACAGAGACATCAAAGATCAGAGGATAAACAGATTCTTCTTCTTTATCCTTTCAGTGTACATATGCGTGCGTGTGAAAATACCTGTGTGCACGCCGTGCTTCTTAAGAGAATTTAATAATACTCCTTATTTATGCAGCACTTTTCAAACCCCACTCATAAAAATGATAAAAACTCATAAAATCAACAACACGGTGATTAAAAACATTTTTTTTAAAGATGCAAGCCAGAGACATGAAACGGCAGACTTATAAACCTGTGTGGTTTCCAGAAGGGAGAGTAATCACAGATATAAATATTGATAGAAATGTTGATTACGCCCCTTCTGCCGCGTCTCTGGTTATTATAACAAAAACTTCCTCAATGGTTTTGAAGGTTACTGTTGTGTGTGTGGCAAGGTGAGAAGGTGTTAAATTTATTCATCTTTTTATTAGGCATACTTCACATTCATTGCACACCAAAATCACTCATGAAAACAGACAGTCATGCACACACACGCGTGCGGGCGAACACACTCATACGCTTCCAACTAAGGGCTGTGACAGCAAATATTTGCCCACATGGGGGGGCAGCTTGTCGGTTGCGCCCAGAATAAACACACCAGTGTGGATGTGGAATAATAATGTGGCGCATTTTAGCAGCTGCTTGGTCACAGCTTGTTTACAGTGTTGGAGGGTTCTCTTAAGCACTAATTTGTCACTGTCAGCTTTCTCGCACTTTCTGTTCATTTTTTTTTTCTCTTAAAGTGTGAAGGCCTAACTGGGAGCTCGGAGATGTGTGTTTTGATTCTATTTTGAGCATATTTGTGAGTAAATATAAACTCACCATATAAAGTTAACATAAACTCTAACCTAAGACCAGTGTGCGTCTTAATGAGTGTCTACTACTAGTGAGTTTACTGTGAGGGCTTGTGTGTGTTTTCCATATTTTTAAAAAAAATAATATGTGTGTGCCACATATAACAAGGCTCAGAGATTGGCGCGGAGTTTAATACATGTCCATCCTGGCTGGTTAATACACAGTTCAACTCTGTAATCAGCAGCTGAGCAGTACACAATGCTGACAGCTGATTTACTACCCATGTGTGTGTTTCTGTCAGTAATCAGACTCGCGGCAATTTATTTCTTAAAAGGAGAATGTGGGTTATGTGCACATTTGTGCGCATGCATGTGCTCGCATCTCCTGTCTGCATATGTTTGTGTTTTGTTGTTGAAAGATTTACAAAGCAGTGTCTCACCTACCTCAGTCAAGTCTTGTCTTGTCCCAGTCTGCTTTGTTGCTAAGACTAGGCACACAGCATTCATCCTTACCTGATTTACTGTACACAGTGTAGCTCTGCAGTCTTCTGAGATGAAGCATGCAGGACTTGTTTTAACTAATAAAACTAAACAAATAAAGCCAGATAAAGCAAGACAGGACAATGAAACGAACTTATTTGTGCATGTTAAATATTGTGCTATATTCAATAGTTGGCACACACATGCAGATGCAAACACGCAAATAAAAACTGCAAAGAAGTGTAATTTATGTACATATGTTTACGTCATGTGGAAAACAATGTCCCCTTCTATGTGGAGCTTGCACGATCTCGCCAAGTTTATGCTGGTTTCCTCTGGGAGCTGCTCTTTCGCACGTCATCACAGTGCAGCTGATAGTTGAAACAATCTTTCAAAAGTGGATGGAAGGGCCAAAGTTTGCATGTTTGTCCCTCTGGAGCCATTAATTTAAAAAAATCCCATTAGCCACAAGAATTTTTGAAATGTTCCCAGTTTAGCCATCGTTTCCATCTTGGGAAACACCTGTTTTACCACAGAACCAGAGGATAAATATCAGAGGTTTTACTTTTTGATTTATATGCTTTTGATTATAATTTATAACTTTTAGCTTTATAACTTAAAACTTCTTCAGAGATTCTTTGTTTCAAGTAAAGCACAATTTTGCACCATGTTGTGCCAGTGGCCGGATATCAGTTGAAGCTACACAGTGCTGGGCAGGTTGAGGATTTGCACTTTTTCCCCTCTGATAACGTTATATGATGTATAAATATAGGTTCGGACATTTAACATTCACTCTGAATAATTTATTCCCCTGAAATATAATGGATTTCATGTATTTGATGCATGAAAACTCCTTTAACCTTGGCTCAGCTCTTCCATGCCCACAGCAATTTTTGTATTATTGCTGTTATTATTGTTATTTTTAACAAGCTTACCCAAAGAGTTTTGTAAGTATTTACCATCACACCAAATGCCATTTTAGAATCACCAATGAACCTGACAAGCATTTTTTGGACAGCTTAAACCCAACAACCTTCTTGTTGCGAGGCTACTAATGTGCCTCTGTCCTGCCCAGCTACTTGATATATAGGCTAACTTGTGTAATCTGTCTATTAAGTTCATACAGTCAGTTACTGGTCTCTGTGTTTTACCCTTTTCTAGTTAGTTTTGAACACTTTTTTACCCCCTTTACCTAGTACTCAAAGCTATTTTTTACACTGCAAGCTGCACTTACAGACATATTTTTAAAGCTCATGCACACATGGAAACCCATAAGGATGCATAGGGAGGTCCTTCGGTTTCAGTCTCTTGCCCAAGGACACTTCAACATAAGGATGCAGAAATCATGGTCCCCAGTTGCACACTGGCTTCCCATTGTTCCTAATACAAAGGATAGCTTAAATGCAAAAAATGTGTTTGCTGATGGGGCTTAATAAAGACAATCTTCCACTTTTCTGGCATAGTTGGTTAATGTTTTGATTCTCTTTGATACAATAACTAAGTCCAAAGGCAGTACACTTGAAGAAAACCTCAAGGAAAATTGGTTTTGTCATACATTTTAGGGACAAAAACTTCAACTGGTGCACTATTTTTCTGAGGTGAAAACCAGTCCACTCTTGACTTAAAAAGATGTTGCATGTGTTTGTGGCATCTGTTTGTTGAGTTTTTTGACCACTCATTCATGCAAAATGTCTTCATCTACAGAACATTTGAAGAGTTTCTTGCATTTGTACAAGCAATCACTTGCTAGACTCATACTGTAGGCATCCATAACCATTTTCTTTACTTACCTCGAATCTACTTGCATGGTGTTGAAGGTTTGATTAATTATTTTCCCTGTTCTTTTTTGTTGAAGAAAATGTTAATTTTAAAGAATATTTTTAATGCATATTATCTTCTTTAAAAGTCACTGGTTCAAAGAGGCTCAAATATGTCAAAAAAAGCAATCAGTTCTGTACTTTCAAATGACCGTATAGAAGTGTCTTATGGCGTTTAAGCTAAATTTAGTCGTTTAATGTATTTCAGGTTTTGATCATTGGTATATGTTATAAATAAACACTCCTTGTTTATCTGTTGTCATCCATTTTTCTGTCTGAAGACAAATCAAGTCTCCTAACATCCAGAAGCAGACAGTGCCAGGTGAGATGATGAAAGACGCCCTTATTGATGGACATCCCCACTCGTTATCACAGGTTTGAATATGTTTCTACGTTTATGTGAGTGTTATGTTTGGATTCTTCATCATGTTCCCAACCAACAGAGTTCAGTTTGGTTCATTCTCATTTCATCTACCTTTTTTTTTGTTTTCCCCTCTCACCACCATTGCAAATGATGTCTTAGGAATTATTTTTTTCTTCTTCCTCTATTTAGCTGTGCTGTAGTCCCTCCATTCATAGATCTCAGAGTCCGTCTTAACCAGAAACAAAACTCAGTTCCATACACTACCTAGAAACTGCATCATGGTGACTCACATGGGAATAGTAACACACTATGTCTAGTCAGACCTCATGATGTACCCCCTCTGATGTAATTTGTGTAGTTGCTTACCTGCTTAGAAGTCAACAAGAGTGTTAGCAAATTGGTTGACTCACTGTGTGAGTGCACACATATACTTCTACTTCTACTCGTCTGCAGGCCTATGCTGAGGTGTTAATATACAGAGTGTAGACATGCCAGGTTATTCCCAGAGGACGGATGAAGTAAATTACATTTACCTTCCTGCCAAACAGACCAAGAGTCTCTCTCAGTCTGTTTTTTTGCTGAACTATTCTGCTATTTGTGTATTCTGGCAGCCAGCATTCAATTTCCTATTTCTGTATCTAAACAGTGTCCGAGAAACACACATTAGTATTGCTATAAGCTGGAAAGAGACATGACGTACATGTCAGGTACAGGGACGTGGGACAAGCTGAACCGGACCTTACCTAGTGCGTCCTTAGTGCGATTCTTTTTGAAGTTACACTAACAGCTGAATGAAGCACCCTTCATTCAGGTGTAGCATATAAATACAGCTGCAATCTTTGGGACAAACTTCCTTCTTTCATGTGGAAACATACAGCGAAAACTAAAACTTACTCCAAACTTCTTTGGTGGCCTTTCTCTATTTTTTGTAAACATCTTCATATTTTGAACTCTGTCGAGCTGCTTGGCTTTAGCAAAAGTCCCCATGAATATACAGCACTTTACATTCAAATGACTACATCAATCGTTTTCTAGATTACAGCAAAGTATATTTACACTCCACTTGAATGTCAGATAGGCCTCCAAGTGCTGCTGTTCATCTTTTAAATCGTTCCAGTGGAGGTGACCACATCACTCTAACTCTTGTTGACCTTCAGTGTTTACCTGATTTTACTGCTTGTTTTTGAAGCTTACACGGTCATTCGCCTTTATATTTGTGATCTTTTTTACTCTACTCGGCTCTCTTTGAGGTTCTTTAAAAAGCCCTTTCTGAAAATCTCTGATTCTTATTATTTTTATATTATTATTATAGCATATTAATACTTGTGTTATCATTAGTATCATTTATCCTGAATACAATATAACCTTCAAATTTTTGTTGACTATGTCATTAAATGTTTGGGATGGCACTAAATGTAGCAGATGCTCCCAACAGATATGTCAGTTGGGAGAGATTGGAGAAGAAGCATCTTGGATAAGAAGCTTTGAGAAAGGCTTCGGTTCTGCAAGAGTGCAATATGGAAAAATTGAGTTATTTCCATTTATTTTTGTAGTTATTGCATATATTAAAAATATTGACCAAAGGAAACATTCATATTTGAGCAGATACATGAAATCAGACTGAAATTCCTGTTTATTTTCAGTGACCTGTGATGGTCCACCCTCCTGGTTTCCTGTGCTATTCTTTGCTGTTTCCTCTGGCAAGAGCCTCAGTTGGTCTTCAGAGCAACTGGCTGCACCTGAGAGGTGGGAGTGGCCAAGAGAACAAAAAAAAAAAGCCAGCTCTTTCCGGCTGCTCTCATTCTTATTAAGTAATCTGAGCCAGATGTTCTGAATAACAATATACAGAACAGTTTTCACAGGAATCCGTGATTCCACCACATCATTGCACTTGGGCTGAGCTTTGGACATTGACTGAGCCATTGTGCTGTGCTTTGTATCATTGTCCTGTTGCATGAATGTCACATTTGACTCTAGAATGCTTTCGTGTACAGAGGGGTTCATGATTGACTCCATAACTGCAAAGTGCTCAGGTCCTGTAGCTGTAAAACAAGCCCAAATCATCATCCCTCCACCACCTTGCTGACAGTTGGGATGAGGTTGTTGCAGAGGTTTTGTTGTTTGTTTGGATGAAAATGTGCATACCTACAGTAAGCAGTATGTTCTTTTAGAGAGAAGAGGCTTTCTCCTGACAGCCCTTCCAAACAAGCCATACTTGTCTGGGATGTTGCTCTTAGGTTTAATGCAATTATTCTGAGACTCTGATTACAGTCTGACCTTGGGGTGAATTTGCTGGGACGCCCACTACTGTGAAGATTATGGGATTGTGTTAAGATGAACCAGAACGCTCCAGACCATTAAACTGCCAGAAATTCTGCTTTTACAAAGATACGTTACACCTAGACTATAAAAGCTGCTGCTACTGACCTTCTTAATTCTATGTAATCAGTAAGGGTGTACTTAGTTTTTCACAGCACTGCATGGTGTCCTGTGAAAACTTTTTTTTTTCACTTGACTGTAATTCCTTTTGTGCTGACATCTTACATAACATTCTTGCATACTTTCACTTATCCATGCGTGCTTTATAACGTTAACTCCTTTCATGTCTCAACACAGATTTTTAGCTGTGCCAGCGGCATGGCTCTAAAGCTTTCTTGGTTAATCTTGATATTTAGAGAACTATTCAGTGGATTGCAATGAAACTCGATACAGACATCCACTATACTTAGTGCTAAACCCTAACTTTGATGATCTACCAGCTTTTTCCACAACAAACTTTTGCATCTTTTTAACATTTGCGGTTCAAAGTTAAATGTTCACTGGATGAAATCTCATGAATTTGGCACACATTTGTCTCCTCAAGATAATTTTAATCATGTTGGTAACTCCTTCAGCAAAACTCAATTCTAATACACTTCCTTTATTTGGACTAAAACCTTGAAAACATTCCCATCAACCTTTTACTGGTCATTAATAACTGTTACTATATCATTAACCTAAAATGACAATCATGGTAAACAATATTGAGGTTACAAATGAGCATGTTAGCTTTGACAGTCTTGATTCTGCCAAAGCTAACATGTAGTCCAAAACAATGTTGTGCTTAAGCTTTGAGGATATAGTCTCGCTGAACCACAAAGACGGCTGTAGAGTCTTAGACTTGTTTTAAAATGAACCCAATACATAAAATTCACACAAACTCCATTAGAACAGTTTATAATATAGATATTTCTGTCTCCATGGCTAGGCAGTCTGACGTCAAAGATTCCTTTGATCCTTATGAGTTATTACAAAATCCACTTTAACAGTGATTCACCTAATTCACATGTGCACCACATTTTAGTAAATTCGATTGCGCAGTTAAGTTGAAGAAAAAAGTTTCCCCGTTTTTGGGGCAGGTTTCAGAAGAAATTTATAACATGGACATCAATCCAACATTAGGTAAACAAATACTACTTAAGTTTTTTACATATCATACTATAGCTAATAGACAGCAATTTTGTGTAGTAAATTTTGAGCTAAATATAGGAGGAATTTGTTAAAAATGCAACAAAGGCATACCAATAAAACATTACAATTTTGAAGTCAGACTACATTAGATCACATATTCCAACCCACTGGCTATGGAGACACAATATACACTCCTTATATTGTGTCTGCTCAGCGGTGAGGCTGGGTTGTGGCCTCTTCCTTTCTCTTTCCCCAGCTCTCTGTCTCTCCTCTTATCTCTGGGTCCATCAGGAACACAGCACGCTCCAAGGGTAAACACACACAAACAAACTCTCCCAATCTTGCCAGAAGAGTTTATGTGGGATGGAGCGATAACATCTCTTTGCTCCATTGTCTCCATTGCGCCACGCTGCACTTAACAAACACAGAGAAAACACATCGGAAGTATTCTCCTCAAACCTTCACACTGGCCTTTTATTTCTCTTTCATCTGTAACTGAGAGGCATCAGCAAACCTCGGTGCTCACCTGTTTTTTTTTATTTAGGGGGAAGTTTGAAAAAAAGATTGATAGATTTTAAGATTTTCAGTCACTCTGAGCTTGTTCCCAGAGTCTGTAAACGGGACCTAAATTGCTTATGAGACGTCTGGCCCTGCACACATATTTAGCATATTTTAAATTATGAAATGGGACACAACAGTTCATAAAAACCGATGTCTGATCATAGGTCCACAGCTGCTGGAAATGTGCATTCTCTCACTCGCCGCTCGTTTATTTAAGTGATCGTAATCCCTTCATCAAAGCAGAACGGACCAGAGCCATAATGATCCTTCCTGGGGGAATTAGGTGATGATTGGTGCTGCAGAGGCAATTATCTTTACTTTTCTCCCTGTTCTCTGTGCCTTTGTATCTGTCTTGCCCTATTTTTCCCCGTTCTTTGTAGTCTTGAAAGCCAGCGATATTCTCGTGTTACTAATAAAACTTAAAGCAAACATGTATGCACAGACACATTTATAGTGCACATTCATACACGGGCAGACACAGCTTTCTGGTTAGGTTACGCTCTGGGGTCCAGCAGTGGCAGCCCCATCTCAGTGGGGTGTGTATGTGCGTGTTTCTGTCTGTTGGGTGGGGTCAGACCAGAACTTGTTGATTCTGGTGCATCGAGTTACCGCTTGTCTGTCACATCCAATTACAGTTTCGGACCGTTGACGCGCTCAGCCTGGCTCTGTGTATGTGTGTGTGGGTGTTTGTCGCTCACCTCCAGCTGTGCCATGCCGCCGTAACGTGCCACAAGTATCCACTTGTGATTCGGATGGCTTGGCAATGTTTTCATCACACTTACGGATAATCCTGCTGCTGCAGTTTTAGTCTGCACCACTGACTCGCTCAGTGAGTTAGCCTCCTGTACTGATGGGCTGATAATTGCACCAACCTTATACTTATTTCCTCTTCTTTAGTATTTATTGGAGGCACTTAATAAGCTATTCATGTGCAACGTGTGTGTTCCTGGCGCTGTGTCATAAAATGACTTTCACTACATGTGTGGAATCCATCACAAGCGATTTCTCTTGTTAGCTTTCTTCAATACAAGATATTTTCTATATTCCTGTCAGACATAAGACATATGCACATTTACAGGGCAGCTAAAGCTGGCTGATGCCACTCTTTCAAAAGATTTAAATTCACTTTTACAAACATGCAGCATCTATTTCTGAGATGTAATATCATTTTAACAGCAGTCAGCCAGACTTATTCTCACTTTTCTCTGTTTCCTAGAGAGAGCCTCCAGCACATCCCTATTACTTTCAACAGTACTTATTGCTTTTCACATACGTTATTCACATTTATGTTTTGCATGTAGATATAAGGTATAAGTATATCAAATTTGTGACACTGTTTGTTGCTCCTAATGCACAAATTTTGTAGAGCTTTCCTTGTTCCCATTAATTGTTCTTTCTTACATACCCTTCTTATTGTCATCTTGTGTCACTGTGACTCTTCAGAGAAGGTTGCACAATTATGGGGCTATATGTTTACATTATAGTTAAAGGCTCATTGTTTGATATGAGTTAATACCAGAATTTGATTGTAATTCTACAATTCACATCATCATATCTGGAGTTTATTTGTTAATGTGAAGTTTATAGGTTTGTTTCATCAGTGCATTAGTTTAACCATTTAAAATCACTGGAAACTGTTTCCTCGTCCACGTGTCCGCAAAGCTTCTGTAGTGCTCCGAGAAAAGTGTGAACGTGTGAACTAGAAAGTGAGTCAACGCTTTCGGTGCTGGAGAGAAAGTTGAGAAAAAAGAAAGGCGGAGAGAGGGAGAATCAGAGGGTTTATTATTTCTGTCCAGTGTTTTCTTTCACAGTTCCATCAACCAGGGTGGAAGCGGATCATTTTCTTCCACTCACCATAGGTGTGAGAGGCCACACACAAACTGTGCATGTAAATGCACACAGTCTACTCCACACCTACAGATTCTCACACTCACATGGATGGCAGCAAAGGTCATAGCACTTAGAAGCACTTTCTGCACTACTTATCTCTCTCTTCTGTCTTGGCTGTGTCTAATTCTTCATAGGGAAGTCTTTTTGCTTCTCTAGCTGCAGCGTTTGTTTTTCTTAACTTTTCTTTCATTTCTAATTTAGCTAGACTGATTTTTTTTTTTTTT
>VUQG01043860.1:134247-160618 GCA_015106755.1 Etia nguti | reverse complement strand
AAACAGTGCAGTGTGAATGCAGATGATTTGTGCACAAAATCATTTGAACATTTTAGAACAAACTATACTGAAAGAAAAACACTTATCTCCCTGCTTTTTGCTGCTTTACTTCCAAAACCCCTCCCCTTAACTCTTCATGCCCCTAGCTTCCTCTTTTAGCTTCCCAGGATGCCATGCGGGACACAGCTGAGCGGATCATGGAGCTGGAGAGGGCACTGAGAGAAAGCATGAACACCTCTGCACATAGGGAGGCTCTCTGGGCACAGGAGGAGGCTGCCCGGGTTCACGCCCAAAGAGAGGTTTACCTGGTGTTGCGCACGTGTATCGAGGGCTCCATACCACCACACACATTTACTCGCACGCATGCACACAGATAGTCTCGAGGGTCTCCACACAGGTTTCCTTGTGTACCTTTTAAACTCTATGATCAGTTGATCAGATCATTCAGGACTTGGAGGGACCACTGGGAAAAAAAAAAAAAAACTTAACTGCGCCTCCATGTGGTTCAAAATGTAACTGCAGGCAGACCATTATATCATTATTACCAAAAGGGTAGTTGCCTTTTGTTTCCTCTCTGTTATTGCTTTTTCTTCTTAATTTACTTTTTATTCTCTAAACACTCTTTTGTTTATTTTATTCTTCTTGACTGAAATTTCAAACCAAAAAAAAAGGGGAAAAAAAGAAATTCCAGTGGCCTCCTTTCATTTTCTCTTGTTAACTTTGCATGCTTGAAAATGTAAGCATATGTTTGAGATGTTGTGAGTTTATGTCTCTGTAAGCAGAGTGACTGACAAAGCTGGAGACTTGATGGAGCACAGGTTGCCCCTTTTAACCACATGTCCTGCTTATCTGCCTGCCTTTCTGGCTGCCTGCTGGTCCGTCTACATCTTTGAGCAGGTCCAAAAAAAGTTTACGTGTGTGTGTGTGCGTGTGTGTGTGTGTGTGTGTGTGTATGTAGGTGTGTCTGCGGTGGGAAAGAGAAACAAGGCAAGGGAGTGTGTTTCCTCTCGGTGTGAGCATGCATTTGAATGAGAATGACCTCGCATTACTTATGAGTGCCACAAGTAATATGAGAGCAATCGGCGGTTAAAACAAGAACCAACATTTTGAGGCAGAATGGCGGCTGTATTGCCTCAAACACACACGTATGCTTCCTGGGAGAGTTTAAAAGATGAAGAGAGGCCGGAGCAGCAAAGTAAGAGAAGGTCAAACTCAGTTTAGAAAATTTTGCGAGCGCCAACGCTAACTGCGGCTTGTTTTTTTTTGTTTTGTTTTTTTTCTCCCTTCTTTTCACAATTTCTGTACTTTGCACGCTCGACTTGCATTCAGCATGGATACTGTGTTTATCAAACAATATTCTGATTCACTGCAAAGTCAGAAAAGTATATTTATGTCTGAGGGACTTTTTTGCACGCATAGAAGTAAATGATTCAGCTGTGACCTGAGTTCACCCATGTCAAAGATTCAGGAAAATCCTTTCCTAGCTGGTGACACATTAACATTCATTGACCCCACAAGCCATAGTCAACTTGCCTTTATTATAAGTCAATCCAGACCCTACGCATAGAAAACATACTGAGCCAGCATGCGGTCATACTGGCGACTGAACTTGACACGAGCTGAACTAGAATAGAGTTACAGCCACACTGTTGACACAAGGAAAGCTGCCCAAGTGTTCAAGGTGCTCAGTCACTGATGCTCACTGTTGTCAGCCAAAATAATGTTACCACATAAGAAGGGAGCAGTTCAGCATGCAATCATTATAAAACTAGACAGTTGTCAGTCAATCACCATTCTTGCCTCGGAGACTGGAAAAGAGTGCGTGGAGCGACTTAGAGAGGAACAAGTTCTTTTGAAACATCACCTGACTCTGGCACTGCTTCAGCCCGCCCTGCCAAACTCACATTCTCACCCCCTCCTTTCCTCACTCTTTGCTTGATTTTCTTCTTTCTTCTCCCCTCTGTCCCAGAGTAATCAGTCTCATGATGTGTAATGCGCTGAAAGTCTTCCATCAGCCTGACCTGCTGAAATGGAGCATGGGTAATGCCCTGGGTCACTTTTTTTCACACCCTTGTTTTCTAAGTCCCTCACTCTGTCTCTGCCTTCCTCTGCCTCTCGTCTTTCTCATACAATCATTCTGCTGTCCAGCCACTGTCCCGAGCCTTGCTTGTTCCCATCTGCCTTCTTAAGTTGTCTCACGCAATTATCTCCACGCTCTCTTGTTCTTGATTTCTGCTCTTTTGCTCTCCCCTCTGTGGCGTTTGAACTAGGCCTTTGAACCAGCAACACGACGCAAACGGACAAGAGGGATTTGGCCCTTACCTCTGAGCCCTCAATCAGCTTATCAACTAAAGGGGCTTTGGGCCAGCCTTAGAAGGCCTTAGCCTGGCTGGGGGGCTTTGCCTTGAAGTTGAGCTAAATTAGCACGCACAGGCTCACTGCTAAGCTGATTAGGTTCCTAATTTCACTAAAATGCATTGTATTCCTTATTAATGATGTGATTGTGAAGTGAGGGCTAGCCTGGGTGGTGGACTAATAAGGGACTGGGAAGGGAAAAGTTGGTGCATGAGGGTTGATAGGCATGTGGTGGGTGTAAATGGAGCTGTGTGTGTGACCCTTGGCTTTCAAGATGAAAAGATTGGCTTTGTATTCACTCGATCCTGGAATCAAACAGTGAACATTAAAATGGTGAAAGTTTGGACAGTTGCATATTTTGACGTTACTCGGATTATTAACAGCTAGAAACTACTGAGGTCAATTGTTCTTGGCAGAGCTATGGGGTGTATTTTATTGAATATTAACATTTTGTTACATTTCCAAGAAGTTATGACTGAAAGTTGTCATTTTCCGACCGTACTATTTAAATTTTAGCATTCCGCACTCCCTTTGCTTTTTTCATTTCTTCTAGTATTCAGTGTGTGATATTCATGAAGAGTGAGTGAGCACATAAGCTGACATCTGTGAAACACACCTAGAAAACTGGAGGAGATGGAAACTGTCCTGAAAATGTGTGAACCATTTGGCTCCTTCATAAAAGAGGCCCGTTCCTTTTTCCTTTTTTTTTCATATCCTACCCCATGGAATGGTTTTCCCTAATAATCCTTTTCTCTACTTTTTTCTTTCTCCTTTTTTCTTGCAAATTTTAGACTTTTTTTTTTAACCTGTATCACAAATTAGCAGCTCATCAAAACTAAACAAAGATAAATGTATGTTCCTGTTGTTTTACACTTACATCTGTACATGCTTGAGTAATACTGCATCCTATTGTGAAGTGCTTGTTGTTAGACGATTAGACACTTCCTGTCTAATGACGCCCTGAGGTCATATCCTGTCAGACACACATGTGTGTGCAGATACAGAGGATGCAGTTAAGAGGTTGAGCATTATCCTCAGCTCTAAAGCACAACTACACTTGAGAATCAGGTAAGATAAGTGAAAGGAGAGGGTTGAGAGGAGAGGGTCAGAACAATCACTCAACTAACCTGTGAACCCAAGTAAATTTTCCTGCTCCTAAATGTCAGCTGGCCATTGATTATCAATGTTTAGGCTGTCATTTTATGTCATCTATTAGCATTCGAACACACATTCTTGACATACACGCAGACAGCAGACAACTTGCTATATATCAAATTACTTTAGCATGCCCTCACCTCTATGTGTGACTGTGCATGCAGAAGTGCAGAATAGATACGTTTCTTTGTATTATTATAAACTTATCTTATAATTAAGAACGGATCAATGTGGGTCCTCTAGTGTGTTTTCACACTGTTTAAACCACCTTGTCTTTGTCTTCCACTGTATAGTTGGAGGAACTGATGGGAGCTTTGGAGAAGACACGTCAGGAACTGGATGCGACTAAACTGCGTCTGTCCTCCACTCAGCAGTCGCTGCATGAAAGAGACGGACATCTGAACAGTCTGCGGCAGGAGAGACGCAAGCAGCTGGAGGAGATTCTGGAGATGAAGTTAGTGTCACAGTCACCTATATGTCTACATATACCGCACTTACTTTCAGTTACATTAAGTAGCTTGTAGTTAAAGTTTAACTGAATTAAGTACAACTGTCTGCCCAAACATCTGTCTTTACAAAGTGGTTAGTGTTGTGGTTTAGGTCACAGTATTAGAAATGTGCCATTTTCATATGCTTATTGTTCAGGTTAAAGTTAAAGGCAATGTTCTTGCAGCCCAAGATGTGTAGGAAAATGGGTAGCACTGGATACTTTAGTGATAAGATGCTAACAGGGGAGTTAACATTTGAGTCATGGTGTATTACTACTTCACAGAAACTACCAAAAGTCACAGCACTGGACACCTTTTTTAACATTATTTCCCTGCAACAAACAGGACTGTGTGAATAATTTCAGTATTATAATAAGTTAATTATCCAATTTTTCACTTTTAAAAAAATCGTGTGTTTTTGACGCTCTTAGACTGATAGGAGTCTAAAATTATTCCCATTAAATGTCACCTTATTATCACATTTTTAAATATTGAACGGATGTTACCATTTAATTATTAGCAGGTTTCTGTATTATTACCATGATATTATTATTCTAATAAATACACTGGTACGTATATAAAGCTTTTCTTTTCTGGCTGAACCCTCAAAGCACTTTTTACCACATGCCGCTTTCACCCATTCACACACATACTTATGTAGCTCTTTAGAGTATGCTGTAAGTGCTTTCTAACAGTTACACTCCGATGGATGCATCTGAGGCAGTTTGGGGTTCAGTATTCTGTCAGGGAACACGCCAACGTACAGACGGGGAGACTCTGCAATCAAACCACTGTCCTTTAAGTTTCTAATGTTTGTTTTTATTCCCCCAGTACCCCATATGGAGCTACCATATCAACTGGTAGCGACTGATACTACATTTTTCTACTCAGTTTAAGCACTCAAACACTTTCTTACTACAAACCTCATTCACCCATTCATACAAGTGCCCTTTTCTGTGCATGAGCACTAATGTTCACAAACACACATTATAATAAATGCATTAAGGGGAAGTCTTGGTTAAGTCTATTGTCCAAAGATACTTTGACATGCAAGTTGGAGGACTGAACCACTGATCTTCCGATTGGTAGACGACCTGCTGTACCTCCTGAGCCGCAGCTGCCTCCAAAGGGGGGATAAAAGTACACTGAAAGTGTGAGTGCTAGTGACTGACGGCCCATAAAAGTAGATTTTCTTTTTTTTTTTTTTTGGCACAGTATGATGGGCACTGGCATGATTTACTCACTGTTTTTATCAAGAACATTTGTAAAAATAGCAGCTTTTTTTCACTGCAGCTCATAAACCTGTGTCTAATATTGTATTAGGCACATTTATCTGCTCACCTGTTCACATATGCGTTTGTGTTTGAGTGTGATATAGACATCAGCTCTGAGGTGTATTCTGAAGCAGGATCAGCCGTTGTCTAAAGGTGCCTCGTGAAAAGTTCAGTTTATTGAGGACAGGTGGTGCAGTCTTAGGTTAGATAGATTTGTGTGCAGCTCTTGCTTCATGTGTCTTTGCGACACAGAGGGAGTTGGAGCAGAAGGAAGCTAAGAAGGAGGATGTGCAGAACTGTTTGCATTTCCATGTGTGAGTGTATGTCAGTGGTTGTGTATGAATGTGTGAGTGAGTTCAGTGATCTGCAAGTGGCTTGGCTACATGTGCGTTTGCTTTGAGCGCTCTGATTGAAGGAGCATGGAACCACATATCTGTCTGTCATGTGCTGCAGAGAAATGCCTTTAATGTCAGCTACTCAGTGCAGTACAAAAGAGAAGGCTGGCACATTCTGTATGTATTGAAAACACAACTGTTAAAGTCTACTGTGCCTTCAGCTCTTCAGACCACACATATCTGATGTACATGGCTTATGGCATTCTAATGTACATAGCTATATAGTGTAGCTTTCTGACTACTGACAGCAGGGTGCCCTTTGCCTGTCTATCTTCACACACACACACACACACAAACACACACACTGCTGACACAAACCACCTTCCTGTCTGTTTCAATTTCCACCCTCCAAGCATTACTGGGAATGTTTATCAGTGGAAATGTATAACATATGATAGAGTCAGAAAGCGTGGTCTAGGTACACTATAGAAAAAATGCTCAGCGAAGTAGCATGTGATTATTTTAGTGATTTAGTGGTCCTGTAGCTTACATTCATTTTATTAGAAATATGTCTGAGGAAGAAGGTTGTTGTGATGATTCGCTGACATGAACGACAACAAAGCAGAACCTTAGCCTACATTGGTAAGACCTTTAGAAATGTGCCATTGATAAGAGGGCATGAGGGGCGTGAATGTGAATGTTTGTGTGTGTGGTCTGTTGTACACTGGATTGTGTGTGTGTGTGTGTGTGTGCGCGTGAAGAGGTTAGAGGCAGGGGTTCGGGGTCACTGGTGATGAGGATTAAAGGACTGTTGAACTGCAAGGGGCAAAGCTTCGTGAGACTGACACACATCTGAACAAGCCGCAAAGATACACTTGCAGAACGTACACACACAGCCTCAGTGGAACTCGCATATAATCACTCACGTCTGCAGACATGCACATACTTACACAAACTGTGGCTTACTCCTTTAAAAGGGGCCATATTCCCAGAGCACAGCTCTGCTCCAAGTTAACAGAGGGAAAGCTAAACAGGAAAGATAGAGCAGTGAAAGAGACGTAACAAGCGAGACACGTTAGAGGGAAAGCAGCAAAAACTTGGGCAGAAAGAGAGAATGAGAGGGAGCAGAGAGTGGAAGGGAGAGGCTGCACATGCTGAAGTATTTCAAATCTTAGAAATCATGAGAGAAGTTTGATTGCATGCCAAGTTTCTCCTTCCCTCTGCTGTAATGTGGCATTTGTCAAGAAGACCAGCTGAAGCAAACCATGTGAGGCACGTCTCCAATGAATTGGAGAGCTTTCTGTGTGTGTTTTTAATGTGTGCGCATATGTGTGTGTGTGTGTGTGTGTGTGTGTGTGTGTGTCTGTGTAAGCCAAAGGGAGGTAGAGAACTCTTGGCTTTTCAACACTGTTAATGAAAGAGACAAGGAGGGAAAAGCATTTTCAATACTCTCATTGCATTCTGGGTTTCCCTGTTCATCGTGTGTGTGCATGTGTGTGTGTATGTGTGTGTGTGAAACAGAGAGGGAGATTTTCATATTTGCCTTTTACAGATATAGCTATATAGCTGAATGCTTAATGCTTAAGAGGAGTCACCCCACACCAGATTGAGTTTCCACCATACTGTTCACTATTCACACACACGCATACAAACACACACACTCACACAGACACAGATGGCCTCCGGAGGAGCTAGTCATTAAACAAGTCTTGGGTCATGGGGTATAGGTGCACAATAGAGAAATTATGTGTTTGGACATTTTGAATAGCTAGTCATTGAGATGTTTCCATAGTCTGAATAGGATAATACTATATGCCACAACATCGCAGTGGCTTACTGAACCTGATCCTTCTATAGACTTTGGGAATGTAGGTGATATTATCTCTGTTTACATTTCAGTGATGGAAACAACGATAGAAAGAAGAAGAAAAAAAAACAGTGGCAGCTTCGATGCAGAGAACTTCTTTGGGGTAGCTAAGTGGCAAGTTGAAAATTTAAGAGATGGAGGAAAAAATTACAAGACAGAAGGAGGAAAAGAGGAAGTTGTATCATAGATTTGGGGAGGAAATAGTAAATGATGGAAAATGATATCCTGGGGCAGGGATTGATGGAGGGAGTGATGGATGTAGGGAGCGGTGGAGGAAAGAAAGGTGAAGTTGAAGTATAGCTGTAAAGAGTTGGAAGGGCCATGTGAAGAGCATCACACTGAAACAAAGAACGCATACCTTTTAAATATTTTTACTTTTCATGTGAAGTATGTTTTCAGGTAATTTGCCACAAATTGTTTGTATTAAAAAATAAAAAATAAAGTCAGTATTTAGTGCAAAAGAGCTTTGATTTCCTTAGTAGTGTTATACAGTTTTGAAGACACTTGGCAGGCAGGGTCTTCCAAGCATCTTTTAGTACTTGCAGCAGTTTACCTTTGGTTTAAGACTACTTTTGTTTGTTTCCTAATGAAATTCCCAACAGACTCGATAATGTTAATATCAAATCTCCATCAGGGATCCATTTATGTGCTTCTGTCATTGAAGATGGGTTTTTTTATTACTTTGAATATTTGGCAAAAAATGGCTTACCTTACATTTACTAGAATTGATCTCCTAATTCTTTCTGGTATTGCTTGATGGACACAAATCTAAACATCTAAAGTAAGATTAAATAGAAAGCTTTTTCTTCTACTTTAAAAAGGTCCTAAATAACACGTTGGACAGAAAGGCTGAAAGTAAGAAACAAGTTCTTAAGCTTTTTATATCTTATTATACCCATACTTGTCCTTGACGCTTGAAAGCCTTCTTAACAGTTTTGTTGTGTGATTTTACATAAGCAAATTAAGGTCAAATGTCACCACTCATTTCTTTTATTGTGTCTTCACTCAAGTGCAAATGAAATATTCTACACAGTGGAAACGTAACAAGCCCTAAACTATAACTCCAGATTACATTCTGTCACATATCCATCTGCTGGCCGCTTACAGTAACTCATGGTATAATGAAGCTTAGAGCAGTAGCGACGTTATGACTTCAAAATCCCCAATGTAGACATCCTGTCTGCATAGCACCATCGCCATGGTTACACTGACTAAACACACAGAGAGACCAGCTGTACTGGCAAGGTCATGTCCCTGCTCACTGATCTCTCCCAGGGACCTACACACACACACGCGGGTTTTCATAAACTTAAAAACGAACACACAAGTGAATACAGCATGTGCACACACTCACACACACCTTTAGACTGAAAAGCCTCATTTACACATTCGTATCTTCAGCCAGCCGCTATATGTAATAGTATGTTTCTTGGGGTTTTTCTAAAAATTACATTCCCATATACTGACATAATTTTACTAATGACTCTGAGCTCACGGAAATATGTGGCGTCACGACATTTTGTACTGGTACACAAGAACTTGAAGTGGATGCTCACACCTATGCACAATCGCACAGCCATATGCGCACAATTACCGCGTGGCGTTATAGCGCCATTGTTGTGATAGGTAATGATGAGACATGGAGGGTCAGTGCCGCATGTGAATGGGATTCTCTGTGTTGCAGCGATGAGGAGGGGCTGACTCCACATCACCTTCCCCTCTCCGAGCAAGTTTGTATGCGCGCCGCCTCGTGGGAACTTCAGCCCATTCATCATGTCTGTCTATGCTCCTGTGCCCTCTGACACATGTGTTTACCTTCGACATGTGTGTCAGCTGTTGAGCCTATAGGTGTCTTATTATGTCAAGGCCTAGGCAGGCTCCACCCAACTCCTCCAACTCGTCCTTTGAGGTTTTGTCAATGGAGGACTTCATCACATGGAAATCCCTGCTTCCAAGTCGGCTGTTCGGTATAGTAAGGTAATGAGAGACTTCTTTCTGGATCCTATAATGCGAGCCGCAAGGGTGGAAACAAATAGTCCAGAGATATGTGTAAAGTTTGCTAACACATTTAGGTTTTCAAGTTGGATACAGCGCTTCTCGCCTAACACTCTTAAAGTTTAAATGCTATATTTAACTCTAAATCTTTGTAGCCATTTTCTCCTGGACTGAAATCTGCTCATGCCACAAGTTGGGCTGTTTTAACATCAATTATGGTTATTTTTTTATCGCTTCTTATTAATATTTTATTGGTGCCTATAGTCAGATAGCGTGCTTGGCAAGCACCGACTTACCCATTAAATATGATTTGGAAGTTCTGCACAGTTTGTAAACCCTGGTTTGAGTTTTGGATGGCTGCTGCACAGATGTACACTCTCTGTAGGCATCAGTGTGAGAACTGCAGGGCTGATGTACCAGTGAGGTTTCAAGAACCATGGAGTGACTGTGAGAAGTGGCATTGTCTCCTTAATTTAAAGGATAAGTGAGATGAAGGCTCATAAAAATGGTGATGTGTTGTGACACTCAGAGGACGTCTGCTGAGGGCCGACAGTGGATATACGTGTTTTGTTAAACTGATAGAGATGGAAGAGTCTTTCCAAAGAAAGATGCAAATTTTTGTCCTAATCTGATAAATGACATTTTGAAGTTGGAGTGATTAGGAAAAGAAAGGAAGTGAAAAAGATTTAAAAAACACACACACACAAAAGGAATGCAGTGATTGACAATCATAAAGAAAGACGGGGAGGCCACATCAAGGAGCCAATGGGGGAATGTTGCATGTGGAAACTGCCTTCAACTATGTACTGAGTTCCCCACTAGAGTAAAATCATTCTTTCATTGTCTCTTCTGACTTTTGCTTCATCACTCTTTTAACACTGACCTACTTAACTTCCTCTGAGTATGAAACGTTCTCCCGCCTCTCTTTTTTTTGGTCTGTTTTTCTCTTGTTTTATCTCGGGACGGGCGGAAGAGGGCCTGGAATTTATCACACATACCTAATAATTACTATCACAGGAAATGGTGCTGAGGAAATAGGTGCACCAGTTCTGCTAATTAGTGTCAGTCGCAAACACACGTGCACATGCTTGCATGCACGCGCACACACACACTTAAAGCTTATTAGTGTCGTTTGGCCAGTGTATAAGGAGAACTCTCTGGAAAGCCCATGAATGCTGACTGGCCTTAGGGAGACTAACACCCCTAAGTTTACCCGGCTGTATAAATCTCAAGACTAATTGTGTGCTCAGGAGTGGGCAATTGGTTAGGTGGGCCTTGCAGCCATAAAGAGGCGGCCCAGGACACAGCACCCAGAGGTGACCAGTGACGGCCTTCTAAACAATGGTCCTGCCCTCAGGGTCACTAAAGGAATGAAAAGAAGAAAGGGCAGTCAAGAGAGGGAGTGCTTGTGCAGATATAAAAGCTCATAAATCCAATTAGAATTTAAAATTAGATTAATACACAACTGTGCATTTAGTTTGAAAGATGGAGGCGTAAACTGAAAGTGAATAGAGAGTGTGCAGTGGGCGATTTTAGAAAGGAAGAGAGACGTTTCAAATGCAGCTGCACGTAATATGTTGTTGAATGTGCTGCGTTGTAAAACAGCCCTTAAAAGAGTGGCTTAGTGAAATACCCTCATGGTTTACCATTATGGGCACATGAAATACTGGTATACCCACACAAGTGAGTCAATGAGGCTTACTGGCATATATTCACACTGTAAACACCTCCAAGCCTCTGCGGTTGGCACACACACCTGAGCTCCCGCTCCTGTTTTTCTCCTCTGTGGCTTCTCTGGCTGACGTCTGTCTGTCTTTATCTATGTGTATGAGTGTCTCATAGTGAAATATTAAGGACTTCGTGTCTGCAGCTTTACTTCTGCGCGATCTCATCTAGTGCTCTTCGCTCACAGTAACGTATTGTTAAATAACACTCTAACAAAGTGTGTCGTCTTTCTGACTCTTTGTTGGTCTGACTGGAGTTTTTATTGGCCCTGCACATCTCTCAGTCTTGCTTAGATGGTTCCCAGGAGGTTTTAATAGAGAACAATGGCTGAACGGACCACTTCCCCAGCACAGGACTTCTCAAACACTGCTCTTCAGTCACTATACACCACAGCAGCCCCTGGCACTTCTGGAACTTGTGTGTGTGTCTGATCTGGTTAATTCAGGGATATAGGCCCAAACTGTAATTATCATTATGTACTTCTCGGCAGAGGTAGGAAACAGCCCAAGCAAGTTTGGATGAGCATGTGTATCCTCACTGATCTGCACTGTATGTGTTTTTGTCTAAAGAACAACATGTGAATACATGAATTTGCCTGCGTGCGTGCGTGCGTGTGTGCGTGCGTGCGTGCATGTGTGTGTGTTTGCGTGTGCGCACGTGCATGCATGCATGTGTGCACACAGAAGGAATGATGTGAAGAGCATGAAAGCTATTAGCAGTGAAAGATAAGCAGATTGTGCCAGTGGCTGTGTGATGATTTTTCCTGCTCTTGTTTTGGCCCTGCTCTTGTTCATTTGGTTTCTGCTAAATGGAGACATATTGGAAACATGACTGTTCTCTCGAGGCCAGTGGGTATCCAGAGTTTAAGACTAGAAAGGACAGAAGAAATATAAGAAGAAATCAGAGGAGGGGGAGAGGAAATGAAAGAAGAAGTGTGGAAAGAGAAAAAAAGAAGAAAACAAAAATGAAACCTTGAGGGAAAGGAGGTCGCTGAATTTAAGCTCGCCACTAAGACTTCAAATCTTATAAAAGCAAAGAAACCGCATTTGTCTTATTTGTTTGTGGTAAGAAATTAACATTCACAAGCATCCAGACACTGTTAACTTTCACAACTCTGCAATAAAACGTTTTGTCTCATTTTTATAACATCACAGTTGCTGTCCAAAGAAAAAAACCAAAACAAATCCCAGCAAAAAGAGAAAGAATGAAGAAAGAAAACTAAAAAAAAAAAAAAAACTAAAAACCAAAGTTTATTTGGTACGTGCGTCACATCTATTCAGGATGGCAACCACAGTTTAATCTGTATAGTCCTTCATCTTTAAAGCTCGCATCAATAAGACAGAAGAGGCCTTAATGTGGGCGGACAGACTGCGTAGAGACAGGACTGGTCACCACTAAACAAACAACACAGGGATCTTGCAGAGACAAGAATGACTAGAGGGAATCTGAGCAAAGACAATGGCACGGCTTTGAGTCTGATGAAACACAGAATATTAACAGTGTGTGTGTAGAACTGAAACATTAATAAATGCCTTCATAAGAGGCTGTGCATGTTTAAGTTATTATGATGTGTGAGACCTTTGTTGAAAGCATGACGTTAATATTAGGCTGTGTTTTCTTGCATTTCTCTCTGTGGGTAAGCTTACCTGTTCAAACCTTTGATGGATCCTACAGTTTTCCTACAGCCAAGTTAAAGATGTCTTGACGAACGCTCAATCATCCAGGAAAGGAAATTCCAGAAAGTTGATTCTGTTCTTACGGACGTGGCGAGGACTGAAGAAGTCACTTAGATGAGTGACAAAACATTTTTTGCTACTTAAAAGGAGTACGAGTACTCTCAAAAAGAGTTTAGAATCGTACTTGATGATGATCTAAAGCAGTCGTGACCGCTGGGTTGCAGAATCTTTTGCTCCATGTTAACGCTGTTATCTTTTGAATTAAGACCTACGTGCTTTTCATACATTTATATACTTTAACAAAACTTAAATAAACTGTAGTGCAGCTCTTGGCGTGTCAGTGCAGTTGAACTTGAGCAGACTATCTGGCAAATGACAATATAGCTAAGACATGGACTGACTACGCCTTGAGCCTGTAAGCAAACAGAAAGAAAATGAGCACAAAACCAGCCTTCAAAGTTTTTAAAAGGTTAAAACTGAATAAGAACATCAAAACAGGTGTGCTCAAATGCGTGCATCTTAAACACACATACACTTGTCACACATGATGTAATTTCAATGCAAAATCAAAAAAGAAATAACAAAAGTGAAATCCCTGTTTTTTTTTCCTGTGCTTCTTATGCTCCCTTCCCATCTGTCTTCACACACACACACACACTCACACAAACGCACACTGACGTATCTGACATGTCTCTGATCCATTCTTGACACAGGTCTTCAGGTTCAGGATTTACTGAAATCAAATGTGTGTGTCTGGCCTTAGGTTACACACTCGATTAAATTAGAGAAATGGTGCGCACGTGCACGAGGGCTCAGTTACACGCACGCACGCACACACACACACACACATACACACATGCAGGAGCAGGGACCCAGATCTCTATTAAGTTAAAAAACAGAGTTGAGTGTCTTCTTCCATTGCGAGGGCTTTTATGTGATAAGATCAGCTCAGGGTGCTCTCCTATTCAAGATTCCTGAGCACATCAAACGACAGTAAACCACATCACACAGACAGGAAGAACTCAGCTCCATTAGCTTTCCCATAAGAACATGTGTGTGTATGTAAGAGGAGAGCTACATTAGCCACTACAAAAGGTTTACACACACACACACGGAACAAGCAGCAAGGAATTCATTTTGACATATTCAGAAATAAATGAGAATTTAAATTTTAACCGTATTCATGGTAATTAATTAGGTGCAAGTATATGTGCAAGAGCACACATACTATCATCGAGCAAGACTAGGCAGCCATCGTGAAATACCGTTCACCTATGGTCATTTTGAAGCCTTATCTAAATTGACTTAAATCTCAGTGGTCACGGGGGCTTGAAAACTGCATGTACTACACTGCGTGAGTCAAATCACCCGTCAAGTCAGTCTTAAAATGAGGTTTTTAAAGCTTTTTCCTTTTTCCTGTGGAAGTTGTACTTCTACCACAGTCTTTGCTGTTGTGGGAATCCTTCCGTAAATCTAAACTGAGAATTCTTTGAGTGCCATTGAGGCTTGCTGAAATCTCTTTGGGGGCCTCTGTAGAAGAAACACACTCGCAGCACCGCTCCATCTCTTCGTCCTGTCGTCGTGCACTTTTTACACAAAGTGATGTCTCTCTTATGAGGTGTTTAGTGACGGAAGGCCAAAGAGACGCCCAAAAACAGCAAGAGAGAGGCAGGAAGACAAAGAGAGAGGAGCGCAAGGGTTGGGGGCAGAAAGAGAAAGGGGTTGACCAAGATTGAGTTTACCCGTTTTTCTTACATTGATTTGAAACAGATCTTCACTTTGTCTCCTGTCCAAGCCACAAGCAATGAGATATCAACCTCTGCTCAGGCTCCAGGGGATCTAATTCAAAATGAATGTCTATCAGTTTATGACTGACTTTACTTGTTTACTATACAGAAAGGAATTGAGAATTAGGTAGGACAAATGTAAAAATGTAATGTTTTAAATTGCATCAAATAATAGAAGAGCAGGTAGAACAAGAAGGATTATTGTCATAGTTTGGGTAAAAACAAATATCTCTTTGACAGGATGAAATTAAGACACAGGGCCCACCCTGACTCTCAAGCTAAACCATCTTAATTTATATTAATCCAAGGGATTAGACTGCCTGCTAGCATTACAAGCCTTTCCTTGCCAGTCAGCAGTGTTCTGCTGGCTGAGATTAACATTTTATGTCGAAAGACGACATGCACGCAAACGGTATTGTTGCCACAAATGTCACACAGGATAAGTGCACGGCGCAGAGCACAAATGTAGCAGAGGCTAACCTCTTAGTGTGAGTTGTGGATGTTGGAGGGTAGTGCAAAATGCGTAGTAGAGAGGGAAATTAGTAGATGGTGAGGGGAAATCAGAGGGTGTTCAGAGAGTTATGCACTATGGCAGGCCTAATTGCTTGTGGCTCCTGTTGTGTGTTTGGCTTTGTTTGAGCATGTCCAATATAACCAGTCACAAGGGAGCCTCTGCCAGAGCAAACACACACTCTAACACAAGCCTGAACCATAGAGAACGCTTTTATGGTGCTGAAGATCTCAGTAACGTGACACCTAGGGCAAACACTGAGTAATAAAGCAATTGCGGCACATTGTTTAGGTCCTCCTCCTGGCATGGTTTGTTTATCAGACTCAGAGTGTCTCAGTTTCCTAACATCAGTGTCCTGACATGTCACTCCGGGAGCTCAGTGCATGATAAACTTGTGAATGTGTACACGGACACATTGGCAAAAACAGAACCAAGCGAGATAAACACTGAAAGCTTTCATACACATATACAGAGAAACACAAGCCCACGTGTCTGCACGCACACTGCACTGTAGACATCTTGACATGTCAGTCACAGGCTTTTCGTGCCAATTTTTCCCCAAACTTCTAAGCAATTTCCTGGTATGTCTGACTGCATGACTGCAGATAAAGGAGCAATAAACATATCCTTCTAGCATGCTAAAATGCTCCTCACCTTCTTTCAGTGTTGCTGTTCTGGGACGCAGAAAGTTTCGTGTCACAATGTTTGCACACGTGTCTGCACCCTTGCAGCGGATCTTCCGTAGCACCGAGGTGGTCTCCAGCCCTTTCTCAGAAAAAAGCAAAAAAGAAAGCTGTTTGTTAATGCATGCTGTATCATCACTGTATAGCTGTAAAATGAGACCTTTATTTTTTATTTTTTATTTTCTTAGTTGTAAGTAATGTTTTAAACATTTTCTGGGCTCTTTTCCCATCTATAATCCTGTCTTTCTCTAGTATATCAGCGTGTTTTTCTTTAAGGTCCAGGAAACACAAAAACACACTTGCATTTTCTCTGCCGTGTCAAACAGGCAGATTTAGTGGTAGGTAATTCACAGAGGGAAAGGGAAGACTTCCACACGTGACACATAGATTGTTGTAGAAAGCTCTAAGCTTTATTTTTATATGGGTGATTTTTAAAACAGGATTCTTTAGATTAACCCTGCAAACAGTAGGACTCCTACTGACATTTGGGCTGTATTATACCTGAAAACATTGTCAGAATGGCTTTGACAAAGAGCAGCTAATTAGTGGGTGAGGGTAAGACACCACAAACCAAAAAAAAAAAAGATCCCACTCTCAGCCGCAACTTTCCAGTGTTAATGGAGCAACATCACATCTTTAGACAGAACAACACAGTACTAGCTGCCTGCTCACAGGATGCGCACACACTTACATGCATACTGTATATGCGGTTTGAATTTCTTTTTATCTTTGACATTTAATGTAGCCCTCATAAGGTGCCCAACGTATATTTAGAACAACATTATAATGAACTTAAACTCCTCAGACTCTTAAAATTACATTGAGATGAACACAAAGTGATAATTTAAGAATAAAGGAGTAAAAAAAAAAGAAAAAAAAAACAATTCATACACGCACACACTCCTATATGTAATCATAGCCAGGAAAAGGACTCAGTTGAAGCCATTATTAAAATAACTCTGATGTAATGTGCCAAGGGAGCTGACTTGGATGTGTATGTTATCTATCTGGAAATCAGTGAGTCTGTCAGCAGCATGTAACTGCACTCTGCCACAGGTCTCTTTATTAAAAAACAGATGTATGCTGGAATTTATGCACAGGTGTGGTGGAGGGCCAGCAGAGCATTTATGACATTGTGTGTGTTTATCTATGAATATTGTGTGTGGATTCATTTATAATTCGAATGCATGAGAAAAGTAGTCTGCAGACAAACCATGAGACAAAAAGGGAAACTGGTCTCGATGGGAGCAGCTCTAGGTTAGGAAAAGAAAGTTCCCCCTCTTTGCTGCAATTATTAGAAGGCACACACTTTTGCTGTTTCATGCTTGCATGTGCATTTATGCGCCTGTGTGTCAGCACTTGCAGCTTTAATTTTCATACCCTCATAAAGTTTGCAAACCCACACACACTCACTCAGTCTTACAAGAAGTCATACAAGAAGTGGAATAATAAGAAGAGTACAAGCTGTGCCAGTGTCTCTTTTCACACGAACCTTATTCACAACAGCTATACTTTCGAGGTAGCGGGTGGGGGATGTCTCTATTGGGAATTCACACCAACTGGCAAACAGGCACATTCAGTGACACAACAGACTAAATGTCCCAGAGGCCATCATCTGTCTACACTAGCTTCAAAGTACAAATTACCCAGATTACAGAGCGGCAGGGTTGTATGTGTCTGTATGTGTAAGACTGTGTATGTAGGTGTGTTCTTGTGTCTACCTGTGTGTCCATTGTGCACTGGTGCAAGTCATTGTGTCTGCAAATGCTGGATCCAGTGAGTTTGTCTGAGAATGTGCTTGCACACATGCATGCCTGTGTGTGTGTGCGTGAGAGCCAGAGAGAGAGAACATGCTGAAATATGTATTCCTGTTTTTACTGACTGGGAAATAATAGTGACTTTTTTTTTAATCAGAAGGCCAGGTAGTAATCATGTTTCCCTTTGATCCCATGATCCTCACTGATCTGTCTAAATATACAGCAGACTTGTCCAGACCTGGCTACAACTCTTCTAATCAACACCCTCACCTAGACCCCTGTGTGTGTACATTTGTATATTTCATAGACTTTCTGTCTGGCCCCATATTTTATGATGTATATGGGTACAACTCATTACTTCTGTGTAATTAAATTTCATAACCAGTTTCATTAAAAACAACTCAGTCACAGCATTTATTTACTGTTAATTCTTTGAAAGGAGCTGTTTTAGTAGAGAGCACAGTCTAGTTATGCAGCTTTTATAATCCCTGAGCTCATGTGGCTGTGATTGGAAATAACTCCGATTGGCTGATGGAGTGTGGGGTGAATGTTAGTGTGACCTTGTGTGTCCTTTACACAGTGACGGGAAATAGACGAGTGTAAGCTCCAACGAAAGCTATAATTCTGAGAGTAATACCGGCCAAAGGAGAGTACACACATCTTCTTTATCACGCACACGTACATACACAGTTTGCTTAGAGTAAAGTCCTAGCTTTGCTGTAGTAACCACATTAATTGGGTTGCGTAATTGTCTGGCAAAGCATTGTGGGAAACAGCCCATACAGATCTGTCCCTTCACCTCAAACTGCTTTTTAAACACGGACCTATCGTTGTGACAGTCCTGTCCAGAAAAATGCTGAACATGTGTGTGCGTCTGATTTAATGCGTATGTCTTTTTGTGATCCCCTGTTTGTGTGTGTGTGTGTGTGTGCGTGTCTATTGCTTCTTTAAGGGAAGTGAGTGTGGTGGCCTCCCATTCCACCGCATGTCGGCTGTGGTTCAGCTGTGGTCCACCGCCAGGGCCTGCATTTGGAACTCAGAGAAAATACACCAGGGGTACTCGCTCTCACAGTTTTGTGGACCCGTCTTTCATCGGTTTGTGTGTACATGTGTATTTTGGGTGAAGCTTTGTATGTGTGTATGTGTTATTGTGCACCACAATGTTGGACTCTCTGCCCCTGACATTTTTAAGGCCTTTTGGCCCCGCGTCATGAGTGCGCACTGTATTTCCAGGCTGAAGTTAGATGACCGGAGTGAGAGAGAACCCATGCCGAGGACAGGAAAGGCAAGGGGAATGAGGGGAGAGAGGAAAGCAAGGCGGGTAATTGAAGGGTTGAGGGTAATATTTAGGCCAAGGATGGCTGTTTCAACGTGTTTGCGTAACCTCCTTGAACTTAATATTTAGCCCCACTTTGGAGTGAGTATAGGGCACGTCAGAGCAGAATAGAGAATGATAGAGGGAGAGAGATACCGAATGATAGAGAGGTCCAAGTCCATGGCGGAGGTAATTCTGTTCTCTTCTGTAAAGAATTGCTCCTCTCTTTGATTAGGAAGAGAAAGGGAGGAGAGAAGGAGTGATGGAATGAGGCCTGAGAAAGAGAAAAAGATATTTCCTGTCCAAAGGCCTGTGATGATCTGTTGGACAGAGGGTTATTATAATGCAGTGGAACATACAAGGCCATAAAGACACCATTTAAATGACGCAATGCAGAAGGTGTTTCTTTGGAGTTTTCAGCTGACTTTAAAGACAGTGTAGAGTGTCTTGATGCATTCTCAATCATCCAGGAAAGTAGATCTGGTGCAGAAAGAAAAGGAAAGTGGTCAAGAAATAATTATCAATGGATTCTAGCTTAGCTCTAAAATTGCAGAAGATGAATTATTTTTTATTGCAGAGGGTTGAGCACACTTTAGAAATGTGAAAATGTCATGGAGGTCCTGAAAAGAATCATTTTTCGAAACAATTTTTAATCAATGAATGATTGGTATTGTGTATTGAGGAAACCAAGGTGGCTTTTATTGTTGCATATTATCTAAAAAAAACAGTTTCTTTTGTATGTGCACTATGTAGAGTTTCATATTATGACCCTGAAGAAGGGACTAGCTTAAGATATAACTATTTATGCACTGATAGTGCACTTTCTATTACTGCATATGCATGCATACTTCTCCCTCCCTCTGTGTAGGTGTGCATGTGTGTGTCTTCTTACAGTAGTGTGACTGAAGCTACGTTACTCATTCTCTTACCCTCACCTCTCTGTCAGATGATGGGCAGCTTTAAAGAATCCAGCTGCTGTGTGTATGTGTGTCTGTGCCTGTACTTGTGTCTGTGTGCGAGACAGAGGAGCTTTACACGTGTGTGGTACAGTACAGCCTCCTGTCTTGTTTCTTGCGCCTTGGGGAAACACTGTCAGTCAGTCAGCTGAATGACAATAAAGACAGAACAAACCACGAATGGAAAGCCCTGCTCTGCTATTAGTAGGTTTAAGTTAGAAGCTAGGCAGGCCCTAGTGCCAGACAGCTCTTGTGATTGGTTAAAGCTTTGACTTATCTGATATGGATTGTGTCTTTATCACACTGACACAATGAGGTTACACTGGGAAATCTATGCCTGCACACAAACTTACTTGGCCAAGCTCACATGGGCACACATGGAGCTATCCAGAAAAGATGCATGTTGTTTTAACAACATTACTAATTTACCTGGGACTTAGCTGATCACCACAAGGTGAGAAAATAAGGCTGGACATAACAGAGCAGATAAAGAAAAGAAGTTCAATGTTTTATTCAATACATTGACTTGCTTTAATACTAAAAAGTGCAGATTGATGCTAGTCTTAGATCTGTGTGGTCCTTAAAGTGTAAGATTCAGGATATGTTCAGCTAAGTTTGTCTGCTCTGTTCATTGCCCTCTATGGAGTTGATTGTTGGCTGTGGGCAACAATCTGTGGGCTGTGTAATTCAGGTCTAAGATTTGTGCAAACTTTGCAACTTTATTGTTACAATAAGGTGGTGGGATACACATCCAAGCTCACTGCATCTGGCTATTTTTTGGAAAGAATAAGTTCCACCACGTACCTTTATAGAAAACCCATAAAACCCTAAATAACTTTTGAAATGTTTTTGAGATATTGGTTGGCATCCGATAGCACTAGAGAGGCTAGCTGTTCTCCTTGGGCCTCATTCACCAATATGTGTATGAATGTGCATGGTATGTTCTTACCCTGTGCAAAAAATAACTGCACATGCAAAATTATTACCGTGTGCACTGACCAGTTTTGTTCTTACCACCATGTGGGTGTTAGTGAATCACTCTGATCAATCACTCCAAATAAATCAGCGTGCTCATGCAGTCTGCGTACTAGCTGCATACTGTCACGCCCCCCGTTTCTCTATAAAAAGAAACACGTTTGCCTCGGGGTGAAGGGAAGAAAGTGGATGTTGCAATAGAGAAAATTGCAACACTAAGAAAAAAAACGAAGGAGAAGGTCTGAAAATATATTGTCTGTGTTGGATGCCAGAAAAGGCATACCTTTCCAAAGTGATGATGGTTGAGAAAAAAACAAAACAAAACAAAACCAAGACTCAGGCTTGGAAAAAAACCCCCAGAGGTACAGCATATCATTTACCCTGAAACACTCACTTTGGCTAAAGAACAACAAAGGAGATTTCTGACAATAAAGATGACATAGAAAAACTGATCATAAGAAAAAGATGGTGACTAGTGGAGGACAAGAAATACCTGATTTGTGGCGATAGACAAGAAATTCATGGCAATTATTGAAAAACATCCATATTCTTGAGCATTAAGACGGTAGGATTACTAAGTCCGTCAAATTAACGCTTTGTCAAAATTGCAAAAATGCACCGACAGAAGATGAATGTTCTGCAGGTAATGATGCGTTAATATCTAAACAGTGATCCAGTCAGTTCATTTCAGTGATGCATATACTGGTCAAAAACAAGGAGCGGGGAGAATGGGGGTAGTCTGCTAAGAGAAATAATGCACTGTAACTGGAGGTGTTACAGATGAGTTTCTCTCCAGAAACAGTGTTCTAATTCAAATGTTGGAGGCAGCTTAATGAGAATTTTCAATATAAAGGAAATATCTGTTAAAAAATGCTGTGACTGTTTGGAGTCTCTTCCTTCCTCTGACACTCAGTTAAGTTTAGTATATAAGTTATAAGTCCTACAAATACGATATAAAATAAGGCCACCCACAAAAATACCTTAGAGTTGCAAAACTGACACTGTGCCTCTTTTTAGTAAATACTAGCAGTAGCTTTTTAGATCCAAAAGCAGGATTGTGTTAGATTTGTTTGTAGAGTACAAATAATTTCATGCACATTTGTGCGTGAAGGGTTTGTATTCATGGTTTACTCACAGATTTGTGCTCGAGCTCTGATTCTGAATGAGGTCCCTTGTTCTCAGTTGTTATTCTAAGCAATCCACCTGAGTAGCGGTTCACACTTTATGCACAGATATGAGACAGATATTGTTATTATATAGAGTGTAGTCACCCTCCATCGAGTTTTACGAAACACACCTTGGTACTTTGGTATTTTTTCTATCTGTCTGTAAGAGAGATAAAGAAACAAACAAACAGCTATGAAAATATACGGCCACCTCAACTTGGCATTAACGTTAATTTACATTCTTGTTTCTTTTTGATGTCGGCGTTGCCTTTGCAAGTCTTTGTTTCAAGACCAAATGCACTTTTCATCTCCTTTGTCTGCAATCACACAGCCACCTGGTCTCCTGCACTCTTTTCCTATCCATCTGGGTCTCTCTATCTCTCTCCCCCCTCTTTCTTTCTGGAATGCAGCGGTGGCCGTCTGGTCCTGCTCATCTCTGGGAGCAGTCAGCCATCTCTCCTCGTCCCTGCTCCAACTCTAAACATTTGGCTAGTTTTGGCAGATTTGTTGATTTTTGTCCCCTCGTATTTTCCCTCTTGTTGCTGTAAAACTGATACATACTCTTTCAATTAGACTCCCACCACCACCCACCAGTCAGAGCACTAGTGTGGGAGTGGGGGTTAGCAGAGTAAGTGCGTTGTATATTTTATTAGTGAAGTGAAAACACACATAACCTGGTGTAGTTCTGGGAGAACCATCTGCTGTCATGATTTTTTCTTGGGAAGCGCAGCTCAAGGTTAGCATGTGAAATTTGAAGCTCACAATTTACATGTAATGACCTATATACATAAAGCAACTGCTCCAAAGGAACAAACAAGACAGTCATGCAAGTTTTATTTGTGGTGGGTTTGGATAAATCCTACCTTGTAGATTAAGATAAATAAAGGCTTAAATCCATCCGAGCATACAAAAGGAACCGGATAATAGGTGGATCTTGCATGTGGCTGCAGGTTAGCTGCTACAGGTTAGCATGGAGCTAATCCAAACTAAGGCAGCCAAAACTAGGACCTCATAAAAATAAATTTTACCCACATTTAAAGTTAAAACACGGCTTTACCCTCTCAACTGGCTTTGCAGAAAGCTTACCAAATGTAGGTTGAGCGTGTGTTTTATGTTGGACATAGACATTTTTCCTACCTTCATAGCTGTAAATAACACATGACTCCAAGACCATAAATAATAGTGTCACTCAACCATGCCCCATTCTCATGTCCTCTGCTTGCTCTCACCACAGGCTTCTAGTACTGCCTAGACAGGGGCCCCCAGACTTGTGCTGCACCTTTACACACCCACAATCAAGAAACCGCCATAAAATGCCCTAGGAATGTTTCTGCAGAGCTGGACAGTTAAGTGGTGGAAAGGCATGATCACAAACTAGAAGACGTCATAATAGATGGTTTGGGAGCAGATATTAGTGGACTCCCCGTGTTCTTGCAAACAAAATACATCATACATGCACATATGGAGATGAAAGCACGAGTGCATTTATGGACAGGCAAACACATGCACACATGCATATGCAACACATGCACACACTGCACTTAGGGGTAGACAGTATTGATGGTTCCCTTGGGCATCGCACAGACGCATCTGTTTCTGTCCGGCTGACTCTCCACACTCATAATTTCAAGTAAGTCATAACACAAATTATAAACACATATCCCTCAACCGTGACACCTAGGAATAACAACATGCAGTGCGCTGAGCTGATTTAGGGTATGTTGGGACTCCTAAATCTTTACCTTTGCTCCTTTCTTCCCTTCCTCCTCTCCTCTCCTCTCCCCTTCTTTTCTTCCCTCTTTACTCTCTCTCATGCAACACAGGTGGCACTCAGTCTTGTCAAACACGTACTCCCTTTCTTCTGCTACCTTCATCTCTTGCCATCTTTTTTATTGTTTGTTTTTTTTCACTGACACATTGAGTATGGCATCCCTTCTCTCCAACTCCACGGTATCTCTTCACATCAAAACCTCACTCTTTGATGTGCCTATGTGCGAACGTACCCAGTTTCATGGTCACTCTTAACCCCATCTTAACCCCTTTTGTCTCCCAGAAATCTGCCTGACCTGACAGTGTACCGCGTGCCTTCATAAAGTGCTCTGAGCAGCAGCTCCACCTCGAAGATATCTTCATCACCTCTTCTGTCTCCTTGTGCCTCACATCTCAACTTCTTCTTCGTTCACTTTTTCTTTCCATATTGCTTTGCCCCCTCCCCCTCCCCCCCAACACACACACACACACACTTCACATCACACAGTCATGTACTTTAGCCATCCATCTCCCACCTCTGTAGATTCAAATGTCTCAATATGTCCCAGGGACCATGAAGGTTCAATTGGAATCACATGTTGTAGCCGAGCTGAGAATTTCACCCCTTATAAATAAAATGTCAGTTCAGCTGTTCTGCAGAACCTCGCATTTTTTCTCACAATACCAAAACTACAGTTGAGCTATGGGAGATCTTTATTTAAGGCTGCGCAGTTGTTTGTCTGAGCATCGTGTTTATCATGTCAGCTAAAATACAGTTACCTCGCAGAGGAGCTTTTTGACACCAGGGATCCAGCAGTTGGATTTATACGTCCTTTTATTAGCGTACCTCATGACCTTCCAATGCTTGGGGTTTGACTTTTATGAAGACTAATCACAAGTTTGTCATGAAAAACCATTTCATTGTCACCCTTTCAATTGGGGGGGAAATGAAGATAATCCTTTGTTTGTCTGGGACAGGCCAAGTCAAAGTTAAGCAGGGAGTAAGACAAGAGAGGAGGAAAGAAAGAGGGTTCACCCACTCAAGATCAGCCAGCAGATAGAGTACGCACATCTGTCTTTGTGTGTGGGGTGTGCTTGTGTCTGACAGATGAATCCTGTCTTTTAGACTAATGTACATTGCAAGTCTGTTCAACAACTGAGGCCAAATGGCCACTTAAATTAGATGTGATTAAATACTCCAGTGTGATTCAGGTTCAAAGACTGTTAGTAATACTAATCAGCACACGCGCACACACACAGACACACACAATCACCGACTGAGGATGTGGGAGACAAGGTTTACAGGCAGACTAATCACAATAATGCCCCTTTTTTATTGTTTTAGGAAGACATCGCTCAGCAGAATCCCGCAGCACCACTTAGTGAGCACCCACAAGGAGACGGCACTGTAATGCGCTTTGTTAATTTAGAGACTGGAAACGATTTAGCTTGCATTGAACCATGGCAGCCACTTTGGTTCAGAGGTTTCATTTTGTTGGGCTCAGAGCATCTCGGGTTCGATCTGTAATTTTCTCTTGGGACGTCAGTACCTGTGTACTGACGTAGGGGAATGCAGGTGTAATGAAAGTGACAACTATTTCCTAAAAGACAGCAGCATATGGCACGCTTCAGTTGTAATTTGACACACACTGTAATTATATTTGAGTTAAGGGTTTCATTGCTGCATTGACATAATGTCTTAAATGGCTGAATTTAAATAGGACCGAAGAGAATTATAGGACATTTCTTTAGATGGAGTATTTTCTGGAGGAAAATCCATCCTCGTTATCATTATAATTGTCTTTTTTATTATTAGAAAACTCAGAAACCACATATTTATTCAACAGAGACAGTGTAAATGTCCTTCTTGAAGTGCTCAGAAAGTGGTGGCTTTCTGCGTTTTCAGATACATTCACAAAAAAGTGGGGTTAATTCCCTGAACTTTTAAAAGCATTCTTCTCTTGTACCAGCCTGGCTTTGCCCTGTGTTTCAACCATTTAAACTCTAGAAAGTCCCATTCTTAATGGTGGCTATGCTGTGCAGTTAAAAAGCAATAATATTGCATTTAAGCATTCATGCTCTATTTACTGTAGCATTTTGACCCGAAAAGATAAAATTCTGCAGCTCCATCTGTGTGAACTTTATCTTAAAAGAGATACGAGGCGTTTGCTATGAGGCTAGTTGGATGTGGTTCAATATTTTTGAGCTTCCATGTCTGGCAATGTGGTGTAAAGATGGCCATCCTGCATGTAGGCTCTGGCCGTTAATCTGACACAGTGTTTATGATCAGTGACATATTGTGCTGCATTCCTTGCCCATATATGACTCTGTTCATCACCTCTTCACTCTATTTAACTCAGCCAAAGAAAAAGTAGTGAAATGGGCACTGCTGTTGTGCCATTCTTTGAAATCCAAAATCCAAAAAGTTTGTTGAGCTTTGAAATAGTAGACTGTATGAGGATGGATCTTATAAGTAGAGTATTATATATGGACTTTTTTATTTTTATTCATTTAAATTTTGAGAATTCTTTAGCTGATTTACACAAAGAGTGGCCAGTTCAAGAAAAATAAGCCTGCAGTCCAAGGCACTTGCTCTGTTACA